>JAOWBP010002392.1:50727546-50747450 GCA_028571105.1 Tragopan temminckii
GAAAGTAAGGAAATAAAACTATTTTTTATCACCTTTGTCAATATAATAGGATTCTGCATTATGCTCTTATAGGTTAGCTCAGTAAAGGATTTTAAATGAATTGAATTCATGCTGAAATGCTTTACTGAGTCAAGGTCTAAGCAAATAGTCTGTAATTCACAGAAACTGTGAAAGGTTGGGTAATGGAGGTCACCTTGATCTCCAGATTTGGGAATTTCTTGTGAAAAGTTTACTTACAAGGCATAATAGTTTTAAGTATTCAGAAGTGTACTTCTTTATAAAGTTTATAATAAATTCACTTTTCAATGTAGTGTATTCATGAGAGATTCATATTCTCCTCATAAATCCTGTAATAAATTTTTTACTTCTGATTTAAAATCCTGTGATACTTTTTGTAATAATAAATGTTGTCCCAAAGGGACTGTGAATAAGGTGATCAGAAAAGGATCTCATGAGATCTTCCCTAGCAGTGAAAAAATACTTTCTGACTAGTCAAAAAGAAGTGAAGAGAATGGGTCTTTAATAACTACATCTTCTCTCTCTCTCTCTCTCTCTCTCTCTCTCTCTCTCTTCTATTTATTTATTTATTTTTACAAAATATTGTGAATTATCTAGTTTCATAAAAGAGGGATTTTTTTCTATGCTATAAAGGAAATTTTAGCCTGTGGTGTGTACAGCTTTAGTATTTAGTATATTTAGTACTTAGTATTTTAGTTTTAGATAATTGAAGAACACACTATTTTGAAATATACTGAAATGTTGCTTCTACATAATTTTCCTTCAAATCCTCCCTCAAATGAGGCATCTTGAAAAACCTAGCTATTTTTCAATGTAAAATTTTGTGTTAGTTTCTCATTCCTATGCTATCTCTGATCTTTTCAACCATACTTATCTTCAGTCTCATATTACCCAACTCAATGAAGTAGTGTTGCTAAATTTGGCTTGGAAGTAGAATGGCAAGTTGATTTTCACTTCAAGCTCTGCTCGTGAATCTCTTTCTTTTGTGGAAAAAATTTACTCAGGTTGTCCCTTCAACAGCATGTCTAATTGCCATACAGACTTCATTTTATTTATCCCCACAGTTCTGCAGAAAGATAACAATGTAGTACACATTTCTGATACAAAGAAATACAGCAGAAAGAAACAAAAACAATCTCGGTCATAAAATACGTTGCAGAATACAATGAGGGGAAATGATCTCTAACTCTGTCCTCCCTCATCACTGAAGACTAGCATTGTGATGATAGTGTTTTTTCATTCTCACTTTGCTTTCTGAATTCCATTCTTATTTTAACTCCTGAAAATTTTTAGACTTTTTCTTTCTTCTTCTTAGTTACAAACTCTATCTGGCAACCTGCCCTGCTCCTGAAACCAGAACTCTTCTTCTCTCAACATGTACTTGGCTTAATCCTTTCCTTTAACTAAAAGCACCTGCCATTCCTTTCCCTTGTTCTGGATAGTATTTCTTAAGGTCTGAATACAGCTCTACTTACGAAAAATAATGTTACTTGTTTTTTGGAAGAAAATTTTCTTCAAGATAGGCAGTAAGAGCAGTCCGTTTGCTAAAAATCACTAGCAAGAAAGCTGTTTTTGAGGAACATCTATACTATTCTTAAAACACAAGGAGAAGAGAAGGAATAAGAATACACTGCAGTGACTGGGATAGCCATAGACTCAAGGAGACTACACATCTGGGATCATTTTTCTCATCAGTGTTGCAGAGGTTCTGTGAATATGCAGGTTGATGCAATGCAGGGAAAGGTTTGCTGCCTTTTAAGTAGTCAGGCAAGAAGAAACAACAACACAAACAACAACAATTCTAACAAATCTATGGAGGCAGATGGTGAAAGGCAAGTTTTCAACTCACATTTTTAAAGCTGAGCAGATCAATAGTTAAACCTGCAGTACTGAGAGGGAAGCATCTTCTGGCTTTACCCAGATCTGTTGCATTTTGCTGTCCATGCCCTAATTAGATGCACAGGGAATAACACCTACAAGTCTCTACACATTGAAATAGGAAAGTGCTCCTGGCATTTTGGAATTTCAGACTTAACTGTGTTCTTATCAGTGCACAAACTGTTGATGTTTTGGGATGATAGTCTACTTTTCCATTAAGTTTCTATCCTTTAAGTTGTTATGTTGCGTAAAATCTGTGCTAAAATAGAGTTGCCTATGCTCTAACCATTATGTACTTTGGAATATAGAGAAAAAAATGCCTATGGCAAGTCATGAAGGAACTCACTTTTTATGAATTTATCTTTTCTTGGGTAAAATTGGATAATAGCAGAAGAGACCTAAAGAGACTCATAGAATCTTAGAATCTTAGAATCACTGAATGGTTTAGGTTGGATGGGACCTCTAAGATCATCTAGTTCCAACCCCCTGCTATAGGCAGTGAGACCTCCCACTGACCAGGTTGCTCAAAGCCCCATCCAGCCTCTCCTTGAATGCCTCCAGAGTGGAAGCAACCACAACCTGTCTGGGCATCCTGTTCCAGTGTCTGACAACCATCACAGTAAAGAATTTCTTCCTAATACCTAGACTAAATCTACTGTCTTCCAGTTTAAACCTATTTCCCCCTGTCCTGTTACTACATGCCCTTCTAAGTACCTGCCCAGCTTTCTTGTGGCCCTCTTCAGGTACTGGAAGGCCTCTGTAAGTTTCCCTTGGAGTCAACCCCAACTCTTTCTGCCCCTCTCTGTAGAGGAGGTGCTCCAGACCTCTGAACATCTTTGTGGCCCTCCTCTGGACCCACTCCAAAAGCCCAATGTACTTCTTGTGTTGGGGGCCCCAGAACTAGATGCAGTGCTCCAGATCTGGATCTCTCTGTTATAATTTTTCCAGGAAAACATCATATATTATAGAAGTTCATTATAGAACTGCCAGAAACTTTATTTATTTAAAGTGGCTTATATTTCCTTTGATAAAAATCATGGGATATTTCTATAGAAAATTCACATCTTAATTGCATGGTTCTAGGTTTCAGAAATATCCTAGTTATCTTCAACTAATTAGTCATCTGAGATTATTGATTAAATTTATTTATATTGCATAGGTTCCTTAAGATTCAACCATCTCAGCTGTGTGAGTTGAAGGCAGAATACAAAATATCATAAAATTAAACATCTGAATAAATTATAGGCTTTTGTTGTGATTATTGAGTGTACTGAAATATGATTTTAAACAGTAACCATGGGTCATTGTTAAATACTATGTAATAAGAAGTGCTACACCCATTTATTTTAAGAAGCAGGGTCACTAAGATGATCAGAGGGCTGGAGCACCTCTCCTGTGAAGAAAGGTTGGGGGATCTCAGCTTGTTTAGCTTGGAGAAGAGAACGCTCTGGGGAGACCTCATTGCGGCCTTTCAATATTTGAAGGGAGCATGTAAACAGGAGGAGGAATGGCTGGATGGATAGTGATTGGACAAGGGGGACTGGTTTTAAACTGAGACAGGGGAGGTGTAGGTTGGATATTAGGAGGAAGTTTTTCACACATAGAGGGTGGTGATGCACTGGAACAGGTTGCCCAAGGAAGTTGTGGATGCCCCATTCCTGGAGGCATTCAAGGCTCTGAGCAGCCTGGTCTAGTGGTTGGCAACTCTGCACATAGCAGGGGGGTTGAAACTAAATGATCACTATGCTCCTTTCCAACCCAGGCTGTGCTATGATCCTATGATTCTATGATTATTCCTAGAAATCAGAAATGTTGGAAGGGTAATAACAAGCACTTTTAGCCTACCCTGCTTTTCAAAGCTGAATACTCAGAACACTTCTGCACAACTAGGTGCATTACATTTTTTTTTAGATTGATGGCTTCTTACATTCATCATAAGATTCAATAAGATCTGCCAGTCTCTTTTTTTCTCATGCATATGAAAGATCCACTTCTTTTGCTTTTGTTTGCTTTATCATGTCTGAGTAATTTAAATCTAGGGAGGGTGTCCGGAAGATTGAAGGACTGAAGAAAATCAGAAGAGAGAAATCAGGGCTTAAAAAAGAAATAGAAGAAGACGGGGCTATATCCACTAAACACATATGGTAGCTTGTATTATGCAAATCCTACAAAAATTAACAGGGTGACTATGGAACAGGAATCTAAATAGACTGGAGGGAAAAAGTGTTAGTTATGGCAAAGAAGCTTATACATATTGTTATTTTTAATTATGATCTCTCTTTAGTAAACTGCTTATGCAGCAGTGATCCTGGAATATATGTTGTTTAATTTTTGTTTTCAATATTTCACAGTAAATATATAAATACAGAATTCAAAAGATCGAACTGAATACTGTTAGTTATTCCATGGGCTGACTAACTGTTGGTGCCTAGGCACAAAGGAATTCTTCTGATGCATTTACATATATTTCATATCAAATAACTGATTAAATGAAATATTATAAAAGCCCAAGATACCTGTTTCTAAGTGGAACCATTAAGACTATTTGCATATAAAGTATGATTTCAAAAGACACACAAGCTAATTTGTAGCTGCTGCATTGTTAGGTAGGAGGAACAGAGAGAATCCAGGACTGAGGACTCTTATGACAAGAGTACACCATGGAAACTCTGTCCCTAGATCTCAAATTTAACACATCCTGAACCTGAAGAGTGAACTATAGAACTGCAAATAATACTTGGGAGACCAAATGCTGATTTCAATATTTTGTGCCTAAGCCTCTCTGGATCACTCCTGGGAACCATCAGTGAACTGATTTCACCGTGGCTTGAGATACTATGTAAGGTGCCTTCCCTTCTGTCTCAACTGAAGGCTCTCACTCCTTCCGTTGCACAGTGAACTCACTGCACCCTCATGCACTTATTCAACCTGCTTAGATTTTCCATGATTTCACCTGTATGGAAAATGTTTTATTTCTTTTTTTCATCTGTGGCCAGTGGCTTGCAAACTCATTTGTTGAGTCCTGCTGAACAAATCTCTCTACTTTTTACTTCACTCTGGTGAAGATGTTCACAATGTAATTAATTATTCTGAGAATTTTTCAGCAGAGATGGAAAGGTAACATACTGCATAAATCTAATACAAATGCATGATTAAAGTCATCCAGCCTTGCTGTGCATATGAACGTGTCTGCAGTACACAGATACCTTTATTATACCAGTTTATTTACTGACAGAGCAACGCAATTGTGAGTGAACCAGGACATCCGCTGATAACGTTTCTGAACAATGATGAAAGCGACAAAATGTCTGGGATTTCAACAACCAGCTTCAAAGCAGTGCAACTCAATTTCAGTGAACACTGAAGAAAGTGTTGCCTACACACTTTTACAAATAATAATTACAATAATACCTTGATGATATTTGCAATACTTAGAATACTTTACGTTAATAGATGTTTGTGCTACTAATTTTTTTCTAATTTGCAATAAATTGTACAGGAAGGTGTCCAGAAAATCACATGACTAAGAGTCTCTGAAAAGCTTTAGTTTAACGCTGTTCAAACTTGCCTGTTTTCTACCTCTACTTAGGAAGCAGAAGTTAAATTATGTTAAAAACAGCAGCCAGTTGTAGCAGACTATAAAGGATGGTAAAGGGGATTGAGTGCACCCTCAGTGAGTTTGCAGATGACACCAAGCTTGGAGGGAGTGCTGATCTGCCAGAGGGGAGAAAAGCATTACAGATGGACCTGGATAGACTGGATCAATGGGCCAGGGTAAACTGTATGAGTTTCAATAGGCCAACTGTTGGGTCTTGCATTGTAGTTGCAACACCCACAGGCCACCCTACAGGCTTGGGGAGGAGTGGCTGGAAAGCTGCCTCACAGAAAGGGACCTTGGTGTACTGATGGGCAGTTGGCTGAATATGAGCCAGCAGTGTGCCCAGGTGGCCAAGAAGACCAGTGGCATTCCTGGCTTGTATCAGGAATGGTGTGGTGAGCAGGACTAGGGAAGTAATGCTGCCCCTGTACTTGGCATCGGTGAGGCCTCACCTCGAGTACTGTGTTCAGTTTTGGGCACCTCAGTACAGAAAGAACATTGAGGTGCTTGAGCAGGTCCAAAGAAGGGCAACAAGGCTTGTGAAGGGCTTGGAGAATGTGCCCTGTGAGGAGTGACTGAAGAAACTAGGGCTGTTCAGTCTGGGATAGAGGAGGCTGAGAGGAGACCTTATTGCTTGCTTCCAATATCTGAAAGGTGCTTACAGCGAGAGCGGGGTTGGTCTCTTCTCACTGGTGACAGGTGACAGGACAAGGGGGAATGGCCTCAAGTTGTGCCAGGGTAAGTTTAGGTTGAATATCAGGAAAAACTTCTTTAGAGAAAGCCCTGGAATAGGCTGCTCAGGGAGGTGGTTGAGTCACTATCCCTGAATGTGTTTAAAAACCATTTGGATGTGGTGCTCAGGGACATGATTTAGTGGAATGTTGTTTGAGTTAAGATAGTATGGTTTGGTTGCAGTTGGACTTGATCTTTAAGGTCTTTTCCAACCTGAGCAATTCTATGATTCTATGATTTTATGAAGGACACAATTTGGAAAAGCAGTTTGTCAAGAACAAGCAGAAAGAAGTGTCTGCCAGAGTTAGTGAAGAAATGTATAAATGTGGGGGAAAGTACCTTTGGAAAAAATCCAAATATCAGTGAATCAGATAATGAGTTTCTGTGGAAAGTAAGGGTCTTCATTTTAACCTGTTACAGCTGACAGGCAGAACAATTGCTTTTTGAATGAAGTATTAGAAGTTCAACTTTGCACAGATATGTTGTGCAGAAATAAAATGGTATTCTGGAGTTGAAGATGTCCAACACCTGTGGGCCATAGGCACATTGGGCCATGCTGTTTGTAAACTGAAGTAGGGAACTGAACAGCCTAAATTCCATGGTGAGACTGATCCAGACCCTCCAAACATTTCTCAAGCTGCTGCTACAAGTTTAAATGCCTAAATTAATCTTCTAATAAAATAAAGGCATGCCAGTATACTTGAAATCTTCTAACAGCTAATATTTCTTAGTTACTTAATTCTTCTCCTACACTGTGTATGCACCAGTAATCCCACCCCCAGCTGTTCCTGTTGGGGAAAAGGACAACTGAATTGATAAGCCAAATCCCTATCTTGATTTCTTGTCCACATAGGGATTTAATTTTACTGCTTTTCTGTTCTGCTTCTGCCTGAAGATTTGGCTAAAGAAATGTTGAGTTTGCATAATAATATTCATAGTATTTTTTTAGTAATATGTAAGCTTGCAGCTTTTACAAATAGTTCTCACCACCACAAGCATCAAATCAATTTTAATTTGACAGTCAACAGTTTCAGAAGCTAATTTTCCAAATAATACAGAGGTATGCTCATGGATTTACTTTTGAAAGCTCCATTTTATTATTATTTTTTTTTTACACAAATGATTGACTGTTAAGTAGTAAATCCCAACTTGATAACAGTGATTAAAGTAAACTTACATGAATTTGTCTACAGGGCATTCATTCAGCACAGGCAGATTATTTTAATAAACATAAAAATCCCTTTGGCTTATTTTGTCCTAAGTGAACCAGTTCAGCATACATCCACCTAAAGAGATGGAGTAAGGATAGGTGAGGTCTTCTTTCCATTTCTTTTGGTTCTCCTTCTTATCTGATAGCACTTGCCAGATATGGTAATGCTGTCATCGTCACACAGCCCCTGACTCTGCTTTCAGTGAATAAAAGACACAAGCTGGAATAAAAAATTTCTCCTTGAAAGCCCATTTGAGAGTTCACTTGAGACTAACAAACAGAACTCCACTGTGTTTTCTGGCTTTGAGTATTTACAAGCTTATGAAAGGACCACGGAGATGTACAGTAGTGTATGGTTGAGCCATTGCTTTTCCACTGGTAAACATAGGAGAGTCTAGGAAATTAAATTCAAGGACTGAATAGAAGTCAGTCAAAGCTGTGTCAGGGTGCCAGAAAAGTAAAAAGCATCTGGAGCTGGGCTGGCTTCCAATGACGAAGCAGTGGTGAATGATGATTAGAAAGACCATATAATATCCTTGCATTTGTCTGAGGATTTTGTAATAGGATATTAATTAACTCTATATTGTCTCTAAAGTCTATGTGTGAAGAAAAAACAAAAAAAAACAAAAACAAAAAAAACTGCTTGGGAAGCATTAGATAATTTTTCTTTACACATTGGGCAGTTTCCCAGGTTCTTATTGGGTGATGACTCTTCAACTGTCTTCCAAACACCAGATCACAGAATCACAGAATGAAACATCAAATGTAGTCATAAAAGGCAATATGTCAGTAACACTGAACAAAATACCCCAAACGGAAGTTAGGCATGTCAGTGGTGGGCAGCAGGCATCTCTGTAGTGCCATGTACTGATGCATGGAAGCCACATATGTGACTTCTAACAAGAAGTACAGGGGCACTCACTAGCACATCAACAGTAATGAATGTGACAGGAGACTGCCTGGGGTATACAAGCCATTGACAAGGTGTCCTACCAAACCTTTTGCAATCACTAGGGAATTCGAAGACTGTGGTGGGATAACCTCTGACTCCTGATTGCCTAGAGCTATTCTATTTGCTACTGTATTGAAACATCACAAGCATGATGTCTCAAGTCATTTCCTAGCATGTGCTATACCTTCTTCTTACAATGCAGCTTTGGCCCTAAAAGCATTAATTGAACTATCTCTCAGTAGTGATTAATGAGAAGTTCCTTCACAGTAACTGAATGCATTAAATTTATTTTGTAAGCACATAATCTATTTATAGCTTCATTTGACATTAACAAAAGTATATCTGTGACAAATATTGTACTGCAACCAAAAACACATTTCCAAGTAAGTGCAAATTTGGAGAACAGAATGGAGTAAATACAGTGGTATTCATAACTTAATGCCATTGCAATGGGTTTGTAAACATACTTCTTGCATTACATTGCTGTCAGCTCAGTGGATTTGTAGGATACTGGAATGTGAGACGCCAGAACACTTCAAGCATGTAGACAGGTTGCAGATGATTCACATTTTGCTGTGTTTTAAGAAGCTTTGTCAAATTCCTTTCCATGCTACCTGGGCACTCCTATTTTGGATTCAACTCAGAAAATGCCTTCTGTATGTCCTTGACATCTTCTCTTGCTTCAAAACAGGCACAGGCTAAGGCATTTGCCTAATCAGATCCAATGTTTAATGCAAGGGAAATCTTTTTTTCTTGTTGTTCCCTGTTTTTTCCTAAGAGAAGTTTTCAGTTTTCAGGGCTTTTTATTATTACTCTTATGGGAGAATGAAAACAACAACAAAAAATGCCTGTTTTAATTCTGGCTTTGCTACTAACTCAATATGTGTCCTTTCCATAAAAGCTACTGATGACTTTTCTAGAGTGAGAAGGGCGGGCCCTGCAGGATTATTGGTTGAAAAGCCCTTCTTAGAACATCTTTTCCAGGAAAACAAGCATTTAAGAAAATTGCTCTAATTTACAGGATGAAATTTATACTCCAAACTCAAGTGGGTTTGAAATTTTCTTGAAGAAAATAAAATTAAAACTTTAGGGTATAATTAAACGGCTTTGATCAGGATGAATGGCATCCCATGGCAATTCTACTTTTAATGAATTTCACTAACCCTTGAAGATTTTCACAGCAGAGCTGGGTCAGCTGACTGGGTCGAGATCATTTCTAGCCATTTCTCTTCTTTGTTGCTGTATCACCTGGAAGAAACTGTACAGAAAATATAAGCTTATTATTTAACAGATATTGTTAACATTCTAAACATTTTCAAAATTTAACAGATTTCTCCACAAATTGATACCTATTCACAATGTCTTTTGAGGGTACTGTATTCACAATAGCAAGGAACTGAAAACAACCCTTTCTCATGTGCAATCACATGATGTAATGACATTCTGAAAATACTCATTACGAAATGAAATGGCAGAACAAATATGTTATATTTTATTGTGCATTTCACGGTTGTATTTATGGCTATATTAACTTCTGAACAAATATTGTCTTTAAAAGTGGCAAAAAGGACATAGAGGAGCTGTGCTTACTATCGCTAGGGAGGAATGGTTAGATCCTTAGGCCCTTAAGCATATCACGCCTTTAAGCAGAATAAAACAAAAAAAAATCTTCCACAAATACTACAGTTATACTTTGTTTTGCATACAGAAAATTGCAGTTTGGAAAATATTATTTTATGTATCATTGCCAAAATTATTATAGAAATTATTACAGAAATTATAGAAAAACCTTACTATACACTAGTACCTGTCAATATAATTCTCTCTCAAGAATGATTTTCTCAAAACATATTTTCAGGATTTATTGGCAGAATTTATTTATCTTCCTACATAAATGAGACATGATCAAGTAATACAGCTAGATAGACAATGTATAGTGGTTCAGCTGTAGAAGTTAAAACGGAATCCAATGCAATGTTATAATTTGGCTGGTGGTTCCTGAGTTGCCCTCAGTTTTCTAGAATTTCACTTTAACAATCAAGAATCCAAGTTAAATTTGGATGTCATCCTCTTGCATTAACCTTTAGCAAGAGCTACTCAGAGTCCCTAATATTCATCTTTTTGAATGTTAGTTTTCTTTTAGAAGGTAAATTATAAAGGATAATCTGGAATGATAGTTTAATCCACGCCACCTGAGCTTTGTTGTAAACATCACTCCATCTCTATTAACAGCAGTGTTACTGATGTACAAAGCCTCTTGCCTTCTCTGCATCTCAGGTAAGCTGTCCTTATTCTAAGAGAATTTGTTTATAGTGTATTTTAGGCCACTCTCTTCCTAAATCTCTTACTCATAACAGTGAAAATATGGTAGTGTCTCCAGATAGGTTTGGTAGTGATGTTTTGGTAAGTGGTACATTTATTTATTAGCAAGCTTACATTTTGTTTTGCCTTTACGTCACCTAAGAAAACTGTGAAGATGAAGTATTTTCTTCTCCCTTCTAAAAGCACAACACTGCAAGAGGATAATGTGAATTAGATTCATAAAATGAGGGCATTTGTGTATAGAGAGACATTTATATGCTAGCTCTTGTGTTAAATCTCTGAAACTCATTTCCCTGCTTTTAAAGTAGAGAAATTGGAAGCTTAGTTTCAATCTAAGAATGAACTTCCTAGCCTGCCTGGTAATAATATCTGGTAATTGTGGAAAAATATAGCTTCTACTGTCACAGACAGGAGTTGTGTCTGCAAATCTCACCCATACAGGCCATATTTATTTGCATATTTTTTTACATATATAACCTGACTCCTTTAAAATTCCTGACATAAATCTTTCTTAACAACCGACATACAGAATCTGAAGAAGTATTAGGAACGTATGTAATGCAGATTCTTTCCTAAACTATGAAAAATCATCACATCTTGTTAGCAGTAATATCTATGACAAAGTTCAGTTCAGTTGCTTTTCCAAATAGGCATGGTTTGTGTACACATTGCACTTTGACTGTAACTGCTTTTTCTCAGAGAAATAGAGACTTGCAAAGCAGGTATAGTTCTAGTTTATACAACCCAGTGCTTTCCCTTGCAGTACCTGATATGGAGATGGACAGAAATGCTTGCAACTCAAGCAGCAGCATCTCTAAGAATTTTTAGCTGAAGAACATGTCCACAAAAAGTTTTGGAGTAGATGTGTGTGTCCGTGTGCGTCTTTACAGTGTGGCCGATGTTTAAGAAAACTTTAACAATCAAGGCCAAGTTCTTCATTAGTAAGCATAGTGTTAAGAATAATCCTTGATAGTATGATTATCAAGAAGATACTCAGAATTTAAAAGATTTTGTAGTTACACACACTGGAAAGAGGAAAACGGGCAAAAGAACTGCTTTTTGCAGAGCCACGTATCAGTGTATTTTTGGGAGTAGTCCCAGGGAAATTCCCTGTCTGCTCTTGTGTAGCCGTAAGGTATTTCTTGTTCAAGGCTGAACTGTGACTGATGGTGTATCTCTTTCCACTATGGTTATGAAGGACATTAAAAGTGAAAATTAGGAATTCACATTTTAACTACTATTTGTTGGTCTGTATTCTGGCAGGATAGACTTTCAGTTACATAACACTGTACTCCTCCAAGTAAAATGGATACTCTTGGCCAGTCAATGAGCTTTTGTTTGCTTTTCTGAAAGAACTGAGATTTCTGTAATCAATATTTTGTGATAAAAGGCTCTAATCTCAGCAATGGGCTCTTTGATCTCATAATGTATTTTCTGAGGCACTACTCACAGACTGTTTCAAGCAGGATATCTGGTTGATTCAGCAGTGAAGGTGCTAAGCCTATTGCTTGAGAAAGCTGACTTAGGGCCACCGCTATGTGACCTTAGATGAGTCGCCAATCCTCTGAGTCCTGTTTCCTCATCTCATAAAATTGGAATAAGTGTTCTTTTTCTGTCTCACGGGGTAGTTTGGTGGCTAAATACATAAGAAATCGTTGGAAGAGCTATAATAATAGAGGCCACTTAAATACATAATGCTTCAGTGGAGAAATAGCAATGTTAGCACTAAGAAGTACTCTGCCGAAGTAATGACTGTTTGGAGTTAATGTACCTACTACTTGTCTTTTTCAATGGAGGAAGATCTGTGTAGTGTTACAGTGACAAAGTTCTGTTTTAAATTCCATGTGCCTCAGGTTTAAGTTGTGAAATTACTGTAGACACATCTGCGGACCATTTAACTTTAAAAATGTCACTGAATATCTGCTGTTCTAAAATGTTTTAAGAATTTACATGGATGTAAAAGGATTTACACAGTGCCATTGATGTCCAAAATTTCATTTCGTACTACTGTTACTTTTTGTTTATTTTAACTGGATTAGACAGGACTAAAAAATGCTTAAGCACATGTATGTTAGTAGCTTGTGTTTCTGTGCGTTGCTGTTTCTTTCTCCTTTTTTTCACCTTCCCACAACTTTTAAAATTCTAAATAGTCTGCTGCAGACAAGGGCTGTCCCAGTTGTGATCAGGGGATGATCTGACCATTTTCTCTTTAGCTCAGCTCTCTGTAAATCTGTTTAAGCACTCCTGAGGACAAAGTGGTGGGTGCAGAGACAACATCTTATCATTGTTCCTGTTGCGCTAGGCTCTCAAGTAACATTAAGTCATTTAAAAACGGCAGCCAATTAGGACATTGAAAGAACTTCATGAAACTAAAATGTGTGCATTCACAGATGGTCAAAATTAATCCACTGGCTGTTCTTCTCTTGCCCTCTTTATATACTGTGCCCCAAACTGCACTTAAGAAACATCTTACACTGGTACTAAGTATGTGTCTAAGGGAAATTTTGTGACTGTGTTGCTAATTTTGTGAACAGACAACATTGCAGTATTTTTCTTGTTGGCTCCTCTGTCACTTGGATAAAGGAGGTGAGAACCTCTTATCTCCCCTGCCTGTCCTTCATGAGGAGCCTTTATCTTTCCAATACAACACTCCAATCATGGGAACCAGCCCACTACAGTTCCATGATGCCAGTAAGACAATAACTTTAAAGGCATGTGTGCGCCTCTAACTCCTCTTGCTTATTCCCCATATTGTACACATCTGCACAGAGGAAATTATGTTGGACCCTGGCTGAAATTGTTTTGTTGGCTGAAGTGGCTGATATTTTCATCACAAAAATATTTTTATTATTATTATTATTATTATTTTTTAAAGTAAAGAACTTTAAGAATAGTTCTAAGTTTCACACAGAATGACAGAAGTTGGAAGAATCTCTGGAAGTTATCTGATTCTACTCCAGTGCTCCACCACAGCCAGCTAGAGCTGGTTCTCCAGGACCATGGCCAAATGAGTATTGAACAAGAGCTTCTTTGAGTCTCACTCTTGCTGAAAAGATAACTTCTGAAGTGAGAAAATATTTTGCTTCATTTTTCACGTAGGAGAAAATAAGTAGAAAATAATATAGGAGGAAAAATATTTCTCAGTATTGTAAATCTGTGGCTAACCAATTTGAAGACATAGAAAATTGTATATGTGGGCATAGCCAACAGTACAAAAGATTAAGAAAATAATTTTCACAATGAAAAACCTTCTGACAGGAAATCATGACAAGTTACAGAATTGTCTTCCAAAGGAGTGGACCCATTACTGATTTGAAAGAAGATGGAAAAGAACAGAAATGAGCTTGAGTTACCGGTACCTTTCTCCCCTCTGTGATAAGATAGGATGACTTCATGTGTTCTTTGCATCTCTGAATTCAGTTACTCCAACATGAACTGTCACCTGAGATTGGTGACTGCCTCCTCATAGCTGTGTTGTTTTCTGAAGAAACTCTCTGATGTATCCTGGATAGACTGCAAAGCCTCTGAAGCAGAGAGACTGAAATTTCAAGGAACTCCACTTTCTGGTAAGGAGCCAGATTTGATTCCTGGTAATTTTTCAGCAACTCCGTGGCTCTTGAGAATTGTTTTCACCAAATCAGCTTGCACTAGCAGCTCTCTGTTCTGTACCATTGTCAGCATGTTGTCTAAACAGACTATTATCCCTAGCCCTTGCTCACAGAAGGCTGCTACCATGGAGCTGAGAAGAGGCCAAATGGTAGGCTGGAGAACTGCCAAAGTTCTCCTTCCCAGCAAAGTCTGGAGGAACCTCTGACATTTTTTCACCAGCAGGATAGTAAGACATCCTTCAGGTCTAATCTCCTCATCAAGTCATCCCTCGTTGAGGTGTCTCTTAGGAGACTGAGCCCTTCATCTTGCAATGTGTGTACTGGTACAGGGCTCCAGCACTCCGTCTGTTCAGATTTATCACAGGTTAATATTCCTTCTTCTGTCTTTATGGGCATCAGGAACAAACTCCTTGTAAAAGTTTGTTCTGAGAATTTTTACTGTTGCTTGCTTTTTTTGTAAGGGAAATCATTTTTTTCTTGCATCAGATATTTATTTGCCGGTGACAAAACCACTGAACTGAATATGTTCGAAGAGATCTGAGAAGTTAGGAAGTATCTGCCAGTGTTAAAACTGTAGACTTTAAATTTTGCCAGAGTTCTTGCTTTTGTGGATATAGTTTTCCAAATATAATTCTTCTCTTTTCTTGCTCATTTGAGAGGCAGACCATCTCCTTGTACTAACCAGAAAGCTTACTGTTGCATTGGTCATGACATCAAGTTGTGCGCCTGTGATTTTTTGCACAGAGCAGAATGCAGTTTCTGGTGACTCAAAGAAAAGCAGTCAGTTTCTAAAGTGAAAGTCTCGGCATTGTGAAACAAGCTGTTTGTGGGTTGTTCACTTTCCCAAAGCTTGAGGGTAAAAAAGATCGGGTTTAAAGAAAAGGATTCAAAATCAGGACAAAAGAGTTGTATGCAATATTTTGCATGTGACTGTATTCAAATAACCCATTTGTTTTGGGCCAGTTAGACTGTTTCATATAATCTTTAAGCCTCTTTACTTTTTATTATGAAAGAAGGTAAATGTCTGCATAGATTTTTGGACAGGAAATTTGAAGTCAGTTTCCAAATGCACTCTGGGATTTGATTTGTAAAAAGTATTAATTTTATCACGGATCTTTTCCAATGTGATGTAGTCTCCCTGAAAAGTTTTTGATTATTCTCGCACAGAGTGATTTAATAGCCCCCTTCTAGAATGTTAGCTGCATCTGTAAGGTGAGTGGTATTTTCTTTTTCTGTAGACTATAAGGCATTTTCATAAATTTGGTATTTACTTACTCATTAAACCTAGTGGCTTTGGAGGGCTGGACCCTTCTCTTCCCCCTGTACAACAGACAAGGGTCATGACTTTGTGAAAATCCATCACCTCCTCTTTCTTTTTTTTTCCAGGTCTGAACTAAGCTATTTATGTTACATTACTGAATATCTAAGAAAGCCAATACCCTAATGCTGAATGCTACTGCTGTTCCCTTACTTTCTACACTTCAAATGCAGAATGATTTTTATATGTGTTATCTCCCCACCTCTTAATTCCATGTAGTAGGTGACATAGAAAAGCATTTCCACCTCTTTTTCACTGAAAAAAAAACCCAAACATTCCGGGAGTGCAAATTTTGGTAGCAACCTTTTGAATCCTTGTTTTCTTTTGCACAAAGTGATTCAGTTATAGTTTACGTAAAAAGCAGCATTAAATAAATAACATTTTTGATCATCTAAGTGAAGCACACAGTAAGAATCAGCACACACCCATGCTAAGTATTTATACTTGCAGCTTGTCAGTGTCTAAAATTGTATATCCAACTTTTTGTAAGTCAGGACTGAAACATGCTGCATATGAGTCTGATAGGAGGCACTATGCAATAAATGAAGATTATTTAAACTTCTTTCTAGTCCTGTTCTTGTTTTCTCTCATCCTTTGTCTCTTTGTGACCCCTATCTTACCTTGGACATCCTCTGAGAAATAAATGTGGTCTTAGCTTAATTTGTAGAATTCCTGATTTTTTTTGTATTTTGTATCTATTTAGTACATCTGGATTCTTAAAAGTTTTTTTTTTTTTTTTTAGATCTCAAATAACGATAAGCATGTTTAAATTACTTCATGACTCCTTTCTCTGATCCACAGTTTGAACTACAACTTTTCCTGGACAATTTCTATTCAACAAATCTACTGCATCAGCCATTTCCAGCTCTGATTGTTTTGGACATGACCTTCATTCTTCTTAACTTTACAACAAAGAACTCTCAATAATATGAGAAGTTTACCTAGAAAAAATGATTATCTCAGAGGTCTGCTTTCTTAAACACAGCTGCAGTTTCCAGCCCTGTCTAAAACAGTTTGACAACAGCAAAGCAGACTGTGAACTTATAGTACCTGGTTAACACATGTGCAAACAGTGATTCTGATTTTCATGGACAGCCTTCTGTTGTTAACATGGAAGAAACTTTCAAGTCCTCTGTATGATTTTACATTCTACTCATTTCACCAACCTTATCTTGTTTGTAAATTAGGTATATCTTCACAAAGAGAAAATAACACATGGCTTCCACCTTTTTATTTTTACTGCCTATGTATTTCATGACTCTTCTATAGGTTACTATATGTAAAAATTTGCTCCTACTACAGTATGTCTAGAAAATAATCCAGTTTTCTTTAATTAGAGGTAATTTTATTCCTCCGATGTATGGTCAGTCTATTTTACCTGGGGGATGCTTATCTTTTGATATCTAAACTATGCTGAGTGTGCAGACCTATCAGAACAGCCTCTGTGTGTACCAGATTGAGTTCCACGAGGTATTATTACATTCTGGTCCAGTACAGGACCAGAAAACATGGATAAACTCCTCCCAGGGCCAGTTCCATTTTGGAAATAGTTTTGCCAATTCATGCAGCTGTTTACCTGGCCCAGTTAAATGATCCTACAACACATTCTCATGGGAGACAAAAGAAGGAAAGAAGGGGGGGGGGAAGTAAAGAAACACAGGTTCCAACAAATAAGGTTTGAAAAAGTAATTGTTATGTAGGGTACAAATCTTAGTATATTAAAAGGAGATGCTAATCTCTTTCTTTAGTATTGGTTTTTGAATTATGAAGTAGGAACTGTTTTCAAAGAATGGAGAAAAGGCTCTTGCCAATTATTTCTGGCTGCTGTTTCTCCCAGTGTGGATATGGTGAAGTTTGTAAAGTGGTCTTCTTTTACTGAAGAGATATAGCAGTGAGTATTTTGAGTTATGGTCAGAGAAAAAACTTCTCTGGGATCTATCATAGGATTCTAAAAGTGGGGCTAAGTAAGCGAACAGACAAGGTTCATGTCTCTGTAACGCAGGTGAATTTTAGGAACAGAAATGAGGAAAGAGAGAAAGTGTCAGGGAGAAATGAAAATTGAAAAAGGAAGTTCTGTGAGTTTTTCTTTTATTGTTTTTTAATGGAATTATAATGATCCCAGAATAAGTATCTTGCAAACTAAAAGACTGATATAGCAGTTACCCTGATGGAGACAAATATTTTAAAAAAAGCAAGGCTGAAAACAATGTTTTGAGGCACATTAGCCTAAAAGTCTGGGAATGGTAGGGGATTTGTTCTTGAACTCCACTAAGCTCAGTAATGGGGATTGTGATGTGAATCGTGTATCATGCTCACATGTATCTGAAGTTCAAAGTATTGCTGTGCTGTGCAAGGGTCTATCTCACCTCGGAGCTATAGGAAAAGCAAAGAAACAAATAGAGAACAGACAGCAGAGAAAGGAACGTTACTGATATCCCCAAGACAAAAGGAAGGAGAAGATTCCACGGGCATTTCTCTTTTTATCTACGCTCACTTTTATCTTAGGAAGAGTTAAGATGATGTTTTGAGGCATGCCCTACTTTTGAATGTGAAAGAAGACAACAGGTGATTTGCATGTTTGCAAATTCATTTCAATACAAGTAAGTAGTCAGTCTCCTTTCAAATAAAGTCTAACTTAAAATGTTATCAAAAATCATCAAGATTTGATAAATTAATTTGTATATCTGTTTTTAATTTGTACTTCACCTACTGTTTTGAGCATTAAAGAAAGATACATATGCATTCTTATCATTTTCCTTAACATTTAGTAACTGATAAAGACATTATTTTATAGAAGTTTCCATTTTTTTTTCACCAAAACAGTGGCAATTTTCACCACAAAACTGCCACACCAAAACCTCTGTTTTTATGACAAACCCAAAACTTTCTAAAATTTAGCCTAGTAAGAGCAATCTGAGATGGTAGAGATAGAACACTTGTGAAATAAAGCATTACCCACAACTTTCAGAAATTCAAACTGAAACAGTCAGTCCACAAAGGGATTTCACAGTTTATCTGCAGCAATTTATATAATTTCTTAATCTTTTCATATACAGTAGTAGATGTTCTTTCTTTACATACATATTCCACATGTTTTCCTGTAATGTTACACTGCTAACTTTAGTAATATTTTGTGAACTTTTTACATGAATTACATAAAGTTCTCTTTTAAGAGTTTTTTTTTTGTTTTTTGTTTTTTTTGTCTTCCAATACTATTGAATGTTTCCATTACTGTCCTGGAAAAAAAAAAAGGAAATAGGAAGCTACAGGGCTTAAATTGTGTACTACATAATACTGTCATGAAATATGTGAGTATATTCTTCCCAGTTATCTATAGTCATATCTATAATGCCTATAATCCAATAGACATCTGAAAAAAAAAAATAGCATTCTTCAGGTAACACTTTTGAATGTATACATAATAACTGATTTCATTCTTGTGTTTTCCAACTGAAAGGATTAAACACCTTGAAACTGAAGATCTTTGAAATCCATGGGAAAAAAAAAAAATAATGGAGAATATGAATCAGATTACAAATATATATCAGATTCCTACTACTTAAGCCCTGTTTATAGCATATACTTAATTACCCTATAAATTAAGGAATTTGAGGGTTTATTGAAATCTGTTAATCCATTTTGAGTTGAAAATAATGAGATTGTAAACATATAAAAAGGCTACTAATACAGAAATACTCTGCTGGGTATGTTCATGTACGATAGGAAAAAAAAAAGACTGCAAAAAGCGAAGTCTTAATTTATTTTTTGTTAATTGATAATCAGACAATTCAGCTAATCCACTTCAGCTAACCTATCATTAGGCATTTTAAATTCTTTGAGTTACCACTGAACAGTCTGAAGATAATATTTCTGATAACTGCCAACTATCTTAATTTTAAATACTGTTTCCAAAGGAATGTAGTGAAATGCTTTCCAGTGGTATAATCAGCCGTACAATGAAAAGATCGGTATGAGTGATATACACTAGAGAGATGTTAGGATATTCGTCATGCGAATTGTATTGTTTTACACAATGTTCTTGGTAGCAATTTAAGTGACAGGAGATGAGAGCGTGTGGAAACAGTTTCTGAGTGCATCAATTTTGCACTGGTGTAATCCATGTGCACTTCAGTTTAAGCCATTAATCTTCCTGTCTCAAAATCAGTTGGGAAGTGTTTAAAATTGGTGAAGAATTTGCCTGTTTTTACATTATTGGTTAGAATAACCTAAGATTTGAAAGAAAATTTAGAAGAAAGATTAAACAGTAC
>JAOWBP010002392.1:50762763-50775979 GCA_028571105.1 Tragopan temminckii
AAGAGAAGAGAAGAGAAGAGAAGAGAAGAGAAGAGAAGAGAAGAGAAGAGAAGAGAAGAGAAGAGAAGAGAAGGGAAAAGAAGGGAAAAGAAGGGAAAAGAAGGGAAAAGAAGGGGAGGGAGGGAGGAAGGAAGGAAGGGAGTTGATTGGAACTCTTTTGAGTGGAATTTGCCTCATTCTTTTTTCCATGCACAGCTGTGTCCCACTATGCACTTTGTACTGTCTTTCTGCCCAATCTTTGACAATGATTCTTTTATCACTTCCCTTTCTTGAGTAATGTATGTTCCAGTACAACTGGGACACATTTTTCAAAAGTATCATGTCTTGGTGAGATGTTTATCTCACATAAGAAATAGAGAGCAAAGGTCCTCTTGACTACCTTCAGCACGGAGGAGGCAGTGCTAAAACTTCTGGAAGATCTTAGATTAAATTCTGATAATTCATAATACTTTTATTGGACTCTTTCTTTAAAATCTTGCTTTTAAATGTGATTCAAACAAAGTATTGGTATATTTTTGTCTGCAAAACATTTACTTAGCTTTTCAATCACTCAGACAGTACCAGAGACTCATATACCAATATGACTAAAGAAGTGGCCTTTAAAATCACCATGAGCTTTTAATCCCCCTGTTTTGCCAGAAACAACTGAAGTTTCAAACTTTCTTTGGAACCTTTCAAAAGAAGTAATTTCTATGGCAGACAGTATAAAATAAGATTTTTTAAATAAAATTTAAATTTGCTATTAATTGAAAGCTGTTTTTCGTAAATCATATCAGGTATCTGCAGTTCATGATTATGCCTTTAAATTTCCTTTTGCCTCCTCATTGACTATAGACAAATATATTCTCCATGTAAAATGGAAAAGGAAATTGTGCTTTAAATATTCTAATCTCATGTTAGAAAATGAGGCATCTGGTCACTGCAAATGCACCTTTCTTATGGAAATAAGTAAATGATGAAAAACTTCTATTACGATTCCAATTTCCATTTCTTTGGAGGATACATTACCAGATAAGGGACAAGGTGATAGTTACTTGTTATTTAGGAAGCAGGTCAGAAAAGTCTAACAGATTTTGCTGTGCATCATTTTATGATTTAAAATTCTTACATAATTTGCAGGAAAATTATTCAGAGGATGTAGATAATGAGGAACAATCTGTCGTCTTGTTAATTGCCATTCAAACAGTTTCAGGCTGCTATTAGGCTGCCTTTACCCTCATCTTCACTTGACTAAATGAGCTCAGCTATCTCAAGGTCTCCTCATATGTCCTGTGATCCAGCCTCAAAATAGGGAGAGATCTCATATAATATCATCAGTCCACCACTGCTGTAGTCAGTATGCACTTTTCATTATTCCACATTCTCTCTTTTAAAATTACTTGCAGCATTACTTTCAGAATTCTTCTTACCCTGTTTATTACAAATTGACTAAAAACTCACAGATATCCACAGCCAAAAAAGCAGAGATGTAGTTTGATGGTTACTACAGAGATCCATCATTTCTGTGTTGGTGCTGTTTAATTTGAATCAGTGATGTGATATCCTGGAGAATCAGGACACAAAGGGTTAGTGCAGAATCCAACTTTATTTAATCTCCATTAGTGATCTGAAAATGGAAGCAAACATCTCATTAACAGAATTTGCAGATGTTAATAAATTAAGAGAAATTATGTACCCAAGGGAAGACTGAAAAATAATAAGAAAGCATCCAACATAGGTTTAAAATGTGGACAGAAAACAACAATTTATCTTAGGAGATCCTATATTAATACAATTCAGAAAATAGTTTAAAAAAAAGCAAATAAGAATACAAATTAATTTCATACCTTAAAGTAGAAAACAAGGCATTGCATCAGCAGAAGGATATCTTTTCTCTTAGACATTTGGAAAGAAAACAGGAAAGTTTGCTTCGAACTAGTTTGTCATCAATGACAGCCAAAATTGGTAGGCAAAATAGGTAGAGGCATAATGCAAGAGGCTTTCACTTCAGGGCTTTTGGTGTTCGGAGAATTTAACACGCTATATATTCTCAGTGATTTTTGGCCATACATCATCCACCACCTCAGTCAGCTCTGAGGTTTGATGTTATCAGAGAACAAGGTATTCTCAGTCTCTGATAATTCTGGAAGGTGTGTAACTGGATTTAACCCTGGTGAAAATTTATATGATGATATGTAGTTGGATTTTATATACACAAATTTGTGTATACCCATTTACATTTATTAATTTTTACACATTTGTGAAGATCAGAAATATGTTAGACTAATTAAATACAGGAATTATTGGTAATGATTAGGGGATAAATATCAGAATCATTTTGCCTATCAGGAAATTCTCACAAAGCTAATTCAGTATTTTAGTAAGTTTATTAACAGAAATTATTAACTTTAATATTGTGTTTTAAACTACAGTAGTGGATAAAATAGCTCATTTTATTTTCTGTCCTTGGACCTCAGTATCTGAAGGCATTTATATGTTCAAGTAAAATTAGTAAAATGATGATGAGAAGAAAACCATGTCGGTTTTCATTTTTATTCCTACATTAAGTTCTGTATTTCCTCACTGTAAGAAATAATATCTCAGACATGCAGAGAAATAAAAATTGTACTGCTTGCTTTGGCTAGCTGTAGAAATACAGTCATGAGCTCACTGGGAGATAATGTCATGCAGATGTTAAACATTGCTAAACATTGTCAGTGATTTTGAAAGTTAATCCCTATTTCCTTCATATTTAGAAAATTAAAAGTATAAGTAAAAACATTACAGTTTTTTAGCTTATTGACCTAATGTAATACAGGTTACTATATAGCCAGCAAATTTTGAAGCAATGTCTTCTTTCTAGTAATTTCTTACACAAGACCCTTTGTAATCTATTTGCCTTGTTTATTTCTTCAGTATTCATAACAAGCCAGGAAATATTATTTTTCTATTCCCCATACAGCCACCCTTTTTTTCTCTTCTACCTATCTTTTATTAGAAAGATATTTACTCCAGTAGCCCTTCCCCTATTTTTCCCTTCCTTTTGTAATTGCATTCAGAATTATTTGGAATGATTCCCTTTGTCTCTAAAGACTCTTTAAGATCAGATTAGTTGATCATCTCATCACTTTTGCAGCCCCTCAGTTGGAGATGGCCTAGAGCTTTTCATCTTGAACTTGAGTTAATATGATGTTCTCCTGTCATTGCCACTCAGGCATATGTATCACAGCTGTGAGGCTGCAGAATATGCAAGATTTGGCAGTTATCAAGCTTGCTCTGCATTTGAGGATGATGTGATAAAAAAAGAGCTGTAGTATCAAGAGACACAAATAATTGCATATAGGGAAAAGGAAAGATAAAGATTGTGCAGGCTTTGTCCTCAAGAGCACATTTTTGTGTGTCTGGTTGTCTAATGATACATGTCCGTGAAATCAGCATTGCCTGCCCTCTGAAAAAGGGCAGAACAATTTTTTGATGTTATTGATGAATGACAGACCATGATTTGATCAGCATTTGTACAGTACAATTGAACTCAAGAAAAATGAGGAATACTGAAAATATGTAGGCTTTGCAGACAGGCAGAGGAGGATGAGCAATGGAATGGAATTTCAGCTAATGTGTGTGGTATGTCCAGAATCTTTATCTGAGATATGGTATTAAAATTGAATTTCTCAGAAGAAATATAGCACTGTCAGAAAAACAACACTGGCAGTGTTTAAAACTAAATAAATAAATAAAAGTTTTTGCTTTCCCCCAACTATTTATCTGCTTTATAAGCAAAATCAGTCATTATGCTTTAACACAAAATAGTTAATATGACACTTTCCTCTCTTCAGTTCCATAGGTATCCAGTGAAACAATCTTTGTGGCTGTCAAATACACGTACCTTGGAACTGCACACCCACACATTTAGGGACAGGATCACTGTCTTTCACCAACTGGAGTCTTCTCATTCATCACACTAAGTCAAGTCCCGAAAGTAGTGCTGGTGGGCTTGCTTGGCCAGCTTCCCAACGTGGCAGCTGCAGAGTGCTGACCACAATTAATCATAGTGCTTGCAGTACTATATTAATTGTATTGCTTCATAGATGAAAAAACCTTTCAAAACTGTTAGGTCTCTGACAAGACACAAGTTGTAGATTTAATTTCCTTGTATTAATCAAAACATCTCAAGAAGTAACACTGCATAGATCATAGAAAATCGATATTCTAAATTAATAAAAAATTCTTAGATGTCATTTTGTATGGGTGTTATAAAAGTGTTATAGCACTGAGAAATAGTATTGCTCTCTTATTTTCTTCTATGATTATGACTCAAAAAAAGAACAAAGTAGCATCTTCCTGCCAAATAAGATAACAGTGCTTTTAAGATCCCAAAATAAATGAATAATCAAAAAATTTCAAGGTTTATATTTAATCTAAGGCTCTGTATTTTCTCTAAAAAATAATTTTTTACATTTTAAACTCCTTTAGTGTATAGTTCTCACAGTTTGCACAATATCTGAAAAAAGCAAAAAGTAAAGCATCTTTTATTTTTTCTTTATGCTATCTGTAATTTAAAAAACTCATATTTTCTTAATTTTAAAATAAAAAGATAGTCTAGTATTTCACAGGATTTCACAGAACTTATTTTCTTACCATCGCAGAGGTCAAGTCCAGTGTGGTGTTCCTTAAAGCTAAATGCAGAGACCGGATTATAGCCAGTGTTTATTACTTTACTGTTGTATCAAGTCCTACTTTGTTTATGCTTTTCCAAATCCAACCTAAAGATTTAAGCTGTGATTTCACATCACAAATGAGACAGTCTAATAGATGTTTTCTACTAAAAAGGGCAACATTTTTTCTTCTTTTTCCATTCTCAGCTACAGGATCATCCCACTGTCCTCACTGGTGTTCATGTGATACAGGATGGATAAGATGATCATCATAAATTAGTCATTTGGGGGGTAGAAGGAGGAACAAGGTTTTATTTACTGATATCTTAATTAGTTCACTGTGGGGAAAAAGAAGCACCTTCACTGACAGAAGGCAAATAGGCATGTATGGGGGAAGGCTTTGGAGACAGGAGGATAGGCATCTGTTCTGAAAGCAGAGGAATTCACCTTTAGTGTCTGGTCAACAATTTGCTAGGTTAAATAACAATGTTTCCATTACAGGGAAATCACAGAGAATTTTGAACCATATCCTTAACGGTTTGTGTGTGTGTGTGTGTGTGTGTGTGTGTGTGTGTGTCCTAATCATTATTAATCAAAATATTCATAGCTGAATGTCAGATCTAGATGTGAAAATCCAACAATGCTGAAAGAATATTATACTGTTTAATTTTACTTTTCGTTTATCATAGTCCAGGCAAATTATCACTAAATCTGATTCTTCTCTTGTTTCTGCCTACCTCGTCACAAATATCTCTGCTGAAAACAACTGAATTACAGTGTTGTGAAAGGAGAGTACCAATGGTGCTTCTTAGCTGGACCAAATGTGCCCAGATCTGTCTGAGGGTGAGATGACTGTCATGAAGGGCTGCTCAGTTCCATTTTCCTTTCTATTATGAAAGCTTCTAGACAAAACAAGTTGCCTGTTGCATAGGAAAGCTGTTCTCCATTTAAAATGAAAACAAATTAAATGCATACCCTGGTCTTCATATCATCTGTGAAAACTTATCTACTCCTGAAAAGCATCCTGATAAGAGAAGCAGGAGGCTCCATTAGATTTAGTTTCATCAGTTTACAGTATTACTACTTTTGGCTGTGTTCCTTGTCTCTCTGCTCAGGCTGAATATACTAAAACAGATGCATGCCCACGCCTCAACTGTCTTTCTTCATGGACTTGTTTTTTTTACCATAAATGCACTGTCTTTCACTATTCAGATTTATGTTCTGAGCTGTGAACTTGAATGAGTCAGGTAACAAAGCATGTTTCTGTCTACCTCTCCTGCTATGGGCCAATAAATTCTGGCAGAAAGGAGAACAGATAAGAAGTGAATATTCATGTGTTATCATAGAGCAGTTAAATTCATTGGAGAACATCCGTCAGACCCCTAAGAAAAGGGCAAGAAGCCATACTTTCAACATATTCTGGAGGAAAGAGGGAATTCTGAAGCCAAATCTTATTCTTAGGACTCCAAAATAAAAACCATCCCGTTCCTCCCAAAGTTCACTAAAACTCTACAGCATCCTTTTGTTTTTTTTCCTATAAAAAGCCAATATGTTGGAAGAAATCGGTCCATTCTCAATTAATTTATCCACATCAAGTCTTGAACTTCAGCTTTTAGGTCAATGAAAGATAACAAAAATTATTTCCCATAAAAAAGCACCATTAGACTAGAAGTCTCACTGACTGAGAGTTCATTAGATTATTCCCATTTAAATATATGTGATTATATTTATTTCAATTCATATAAAAACAATGAGAACTAAAGCTTTATAGCATGGTGATCAAAATCTAATGTTACCTTTCATTATCCACAATTCACATTCTGCATTCAGCATCATGAATACATGTAAGGTGTTGGAATGTTTTAACACATTCTTTTAGAAACTGAGATAAAAATAAAGAATTTGTAGTCAGATAAAAGTGAGAAATAGAACAAACTAAGTTTTGCAGTACATTGGCTTTTCTCTGAACTATCAGTGTCATCTGATTTAAAGGCCAAATAATTTGGGAGGGGAAGAAGTACCTAAGAGTGATCTAAGAGGAACAGTGATCTCCAGGTGGAATAGAAGTTCTTAATACATTTGGTGTCCTTATTGCTGACAGGGGAAATGGTGTGAAGATGAAAAACAGGGTGTGTGGCTGCAACAGCAGCACTTTGATCTTAGGCTGCACTTTTAAGCAGCTCTACATCCTTCAGAGTCTGGCATACATTAAATCAGCTCTTATATTTCCCCGAGTGTAGGGAGAATTGCTAGTACAGAGGGGAACAGAGCTAAAAAGGCTCAATGGCAGGTTTCAAGTTGTATCCACGGAGCATCCTGCCATCCACCTGCAGTATCTTGGTCATAATAAAATATCTGGCGCCATCCATCTTTAGTGTTCTTAACAATCAATAGTTTCAACAAGTACAGACTTGCATGTGCATTTTGAAACTACCCCCCTATGCACACATCCCCTGCCACATATATAGGTTGCTCCAAAAATAATGCTGCTTATTTATTTCCACGGAAAATACAACAGATAAAAAGAGTACAATAACACTACTTTATAGAGCAAATTCTCTATTAGCACTGTTTTTCAATACAGTTACCACCATTAGCTCTGCATTTTCCGCCATCAATGAACAAGGGCCTGTAAGCCATGCTCATAAAAATCTGCACCAGTGGAGGTGACCACTGTCAATGTCTCTAAACACGCCACCTATCATCACACTGTGCTCACATCCATTGTTTGGTCTCCATAAATGTTCAGAAAGTTTTGATAAAGTCAGTGGATGCAATGTTTTTTCACATGGATGAAATCAATGGCACACCTCCATGTTAGACACCATTCTGTCAGACTGCCCCTCTGTTGCCATGGCAACAAAAAGCAACAGAATATTGGTGGGAAGGTTCAACTTCTACTGCCATGCCACCAACATTCACTTTTGATGTTGTGGGGCCAATGTAATAAAATAGGAGGCATTACTTTCACAGCAGCCTCCATATGTCATCCAAGATTGATTAAAGAATTTACCTGAATGTTTCCAGTTTCCAGTATTTTAGCTTTAGTGGAACATAGTCAGTGGGACTTATAAATCTATCGACTTTTTTTCTTAATAACAGGTGAGTTTTGTTGTTTTTGTTTGTTTGTTTGTTTGTTTGTTTTTGACAGATATATGCAATAGAGACTGCAATGGCACTTATCCCACCTGAAATTTAGAAACTTTGTTATAAGTTTTACAGTTTTGTTTTCATAGTACTGTACATTAGTACCACAACCCTGTGAAGGAAACAAGGATTTAACAAGCAATAAGGAAGGACAAATTTCCATATGTATTTTTTTCTTTCTAATGTTTAAAGGCTACTACATAGTTTTATCCT
Organism: Tragopan temminckii; assembly: GCA_028571105.1. NCBI lineage: Eukaryota > Metazoa > Chordata > Aves > Galliformes > Phasianidae > Tragopan > Tragopan temminckii. The sequence goes on from JAOWBP010002392.1 coordinate 50,770,758, forward strand.
GAGATCTTCACCAGCTAAAAATACTCAGTTTTATTTTCTAAACCTTTAGGTTCATTTTCCAGCTACTCTGCTTCACCTAGATCATGCCATGTATGTAGGTGAATATAATCACAATTCTGTAATTCTGCAGCCAAATTCAACTCTGCTTAGCGAAGCCAAACAGTTTCCAGCTGACCTCACTCCTGAACTGTTCTACTGCATTTACCTGCTAGCATGGCCAAGCACATTTCCCTTCTGTATTTCCACATCTGACCGTATTCCAAATTTTGCAATAGCTGCACAGAAGTGGTTATTTCCTTTCTCTCCTATTTACATGTATATCTCTGTGTTGCTTGTCCCATGTGTGCTATCATCATGTATTGACCCACATCCCTCTACACATCTTGCACTCTGAAAGAAGGCAAGTGACTGGTAAAGAACTAACACAGGTTTTCCTCTTTGAAGTATTCTGCTTTCCTATTTATTTCCATTTTTAATTTCTTTTCCTGTCAAAGAGATTGCATTTACACAGTGTGAAGCAATAGTTCTTCCTGTTAGGAAAGGCTGAAGTATTTTTCAAATATATGTTCTGGATTCATTTTGTGCCTGTTTTAGGAAGTTGCAGTTGTGGAAGGATCCAATTACTTAACTGGTAGCTAGATGTCTAATTTCTCTCAGTGCTACTGAAAAAATGTTGAACACTAACTACTTAGTATACTGGTATTACTTTAGAATGTCTTAACTATCAAAATTGGTTAAAAAATAAGACATTATATAACATACCGTACCCTCTCTCTGCTTTCGTATTATTTGTTCCAGCAGTTCTGAAATAACTACAGCCTTGTTTATTAGCATGTTTGTTGTCATTTTGTCTGCACTAAACTTGGCATTGAATTACTCATCTATGTACTGAAAAGATTACTCTGGTGATTGAAAGATAATCAAATTGTCAGAGATCAGTAAAAAAAAAAAAAAAAAAAAAAAAATCAGTAAATTAATGTGAGCATTTCCTATTTGAATTCTCTAGTTCTTCAAGTCCTGTTCATAAAAACAAGGAGAATGACTTAATGGGAAAAGTGCTAGAAGCCTGATTAGAATTTAAATATATGAAAAGTGCTCTTCATTGTAGCATGCTTAGAAAACTGGTTGGAAAATGAATTCCTAGCTGTTTTCACGTATTCCTGGACCTATTAACAATTAAGTTATTTCAGCTACTCATTCATTCTACAAAATATGCCTTTCATCTCACTGGCATGTTTTTCACGTCTGCTTTTCCTTTCCTTCCTTTGCTTTTCTTTGCCTTCCCTTATGTCTCTCCTTATAATCTTATTTATTTTAACCTTTTTTATTGAATTAGATGATGTCTCCAGATGAGATTTTCTTTTTCCTTTTTTATACATGTTTTGAGGAGTAGCAAAAATAGAAGCAGTCATAATTTTTGTAGAAATACTGAGATTAGAGAAAGAAGGAAGGGAGGAAGGGAGAAAGGAAGGATTTTTTTCTTAATATTTTTGATATGCCAAAAACATTTGTTGACATGAAAATTTGTTTCCATTTAAACACACACACAACATTATTTAAACATAGTATAGTATTTCTAGTGTGAGACCAATGATGAGCTCTGTAGTTAAGTCAAACATATAGATGTAATAAAAGGTAACTGATTCTTAACTGGAAAAATGTCTTAGGCATGAATACTGAAAATATTAAAATCCACCCATATTCTCCATCTTTTCCTTTGACATCTACTGAAAAATGGCATCCCTTCAAAGTGTGCATTATTCTACTGTGAAGCTGTACCTGGAACTGAATATGGAATAGAAGGGATAATGAGGTATTAACCATCCAGTTATTCATGATCCTCTTGAAAATAACTTTTCCTTACAAGTTATACAAACGCTTTTTAGTCAAGCAGAAACTGTTAGTATAGACGTTTACAATATCTACCCATGGAAAGAAAGTACAGGATTCCTTCAGAAGAATTAAACAAGCTTAACTGTGAAGAAGATTTTCATGATCGTGGCTGATTAGTTTGTTTTATTATTTCATACTGTAAAAGGAAACCTGATATGAACTGCTTTTTCTCTGTACTAATTCCATTGAATTGTCTCAGATTATATAGGCAATCAAGGGAACTGGCTTTTTGCTTGAATATATTCTTTATGTTAAGTTTTGTTAGGGAATTGGTGAATTCATTTCATTTAATATTTTATTCCCACCATTTTTGTTAGATTTTAATCAGACTTTGAATTAATGTAAAAGGAATTAAATGTAAGAAAAGGAAAGATAATATATATGCTTTATACTATGACTCCACTTCCTGCTTATTTTCATGCATGGTGTATATCCATTAGGCTTTACTATTTCTAGTATAAATTAAGCCTCTTTATTCAATGCAGCATGGACCAATAAATGTTTTATGATAAGCAACTAAAATTAACATGCTTAATTTTGACATTTTTTTTAGAGTGCTTATTTCTGAAACAACCTTTTGAAAATAAGTAAAACAAATTATGGAAATATAGAATGGTATGGGTTGGAAAAGTCCTTAAAGATCATCCAGTTGCAACCTCCATGCAGTGGTTCCAACTACAAAATATTGGTTGATACTAAATCAGCAAAAAAAAATTCACGGCAAATATAGCTATAATTCTCTTCCAGTTCAATAGGTATAACTCAGTAGAAAAACATGGAAAAAGACAATTACATGTGTTTTCCAAGGAACACACCATGAAAATGAACATTTTTATTACTTTACCTTTTAAGTACTCAGCAATTAAATCTGAGGCTGCTGTAGGATATAGGAGCTCAGCATCCTTTTAAGAACTTTTTGCCTGCAAAGTGGGCTTTTTCTGGCTCTTATGACTGAAGAGTCAAAAGAGAGTGAATGGCAGTGTCTGTAACTAATTCTAGTAGTAAGGACTGGTGAAAGCCATCTTCTTTAAACACTTGCTCTCTTTATAGACTTTCCCATTGTATTGCATATTTGATGCATATGATGTTTCAGAAAAAAAAAAGTGGAGATAGTAAGCACAAGATGGATGGGCACATTGGCAAGCGGTCTTGTTACCAAGTATTTTTTTTCCATTTTTTGTCTAATGATGGTTCATAAGGGCCGTTATTTATAAAGAAATTCTGTCAACTGCATTACAACTTTCAGTCTCTTACCTCTGTTCTTAACTACTCCGTGGATGGTATTTGCCGAGATCCACCATAATGACATAGAAGTGTAAAGATTTCTGAGTACCAAAAGATTGTGCATCTTGGGTTAATTTATTCTAAATGATAGTAAATCCAGTCCTATGGCTGCAATTATTGTTTTCTGCTTCTTTTAATCAGAAAGAAATCTGATCCTCTGGGAAAAAAAAATGAAACAACAACACTGTAGAACTGAGAGTCATTATGCATGGAAGAAAGAAGTAATGAGAGGCATTCAGATGCAATTTAGAAGTCAATATCGTGTTGACAAACAGCATTGTCTATAGAAAAAAACAGGATATCAAAAGCTGATGCTAATAAGTATTATTTCTTAGAGCATCTGGAAAAATATAATAAATGTCCAATTTAGAAAGTGGGGAAATACACTGTAAATCTTGCCCAGGTTTCTCTGTCAAATAATGCTGTTAAGACTGATCTGCTGTGACCCTGCTGTCACATTTACTCATTGGCTGCATAATGTCTTTCTCAGTTAGCAGGATGGTTAATGCCAAACCTGGTCAATAAGGTGATAGATACGTCTTCAGGTAGATATTTTGTCAAAAAGCATTCAGTGTATAATTGTTATAAAAATGAGGGTTGAGGAGAAGTAATCGATAATCATAAAATCTGCTGCATAACAGAGACTCAAAAATAACTTTGATTTACATTGAAATGTAATACACCTCATATAGACAAAATAATATTATCCTTGAAAACCAGTTTTGAAATTCATTAAATATACAACAACTACATGAAAAGGAAACAATGAATACAGGAATACTTGATTTTCCAGTGAGCTATTCCAATTATACTAAATTGCTTATAATAAACCTTTATAATGTTGCAGGTAATTTATCCATTAAAAGTACAGGAAGTAAAGAAAGCCTTCTTCTGAAAGTCTTGTACAGTTTGTCATCTTTCATTCTTCCAGATCTGTACTGAATATATTTTACCAAGTACTGTCTGATGATTCCAATAAGCAAAATAATATTTTGCCTATTTAAATCCTGTAGAAGTTGAGATGGTTTTTTAATCTGAAAGGATGTAATGACTATTGCAAAAAGTACTTGTGTTTTTTATACTCTCCAGTGTTCACACTATCACAGATATCCACATGATATCTGTTGATCCATAGATCAATATAGAAACTTTCTTGGGAATTTAGAACAACGTCTTCTTTAGTTGGCAAAATAATTATTTCCTATTTGAAAGAAAGTATGTGAGTAAACTAAACATGATGAAGTAGACAGGGAATTAGCCTACTTTCTTGTTTGGGAAGGCATGCTAATCTTTAAGATTGCAGAAATTAGACAACATGTAAAAAAGAAACCAGTTATAGTTCCTCATTTGTATAACTTATTAACGTGAAACTAATTTTTCTTATCATAAGCATCACTGAGCTATTTTATACATCATTATATAAACTTAGTCAATGTACATCTGAAAATTTGACATAAAATTATAAAAATCTCCACACACAATAGGAAGGAGTTACTGTGGTTTTATGAAGAGGTGGAGACAGAATGCTCATTAACCACAAGGTTCAGTCTAATGTCAAGCAATTTCTAATCTTCTCCTATTGCCAAATAAAAGAAAATATATATATATATATTATTTGCAGACAATAATTGTATCAATAGATTTAAATGAATATTGCATCACATGTGTTTTAAAAATACATTTTACATAGCATACATATGCCTGCAAGTTTCACTTATTGAAAAATAATAACAATAGTTTTCAACCTGTGCAGAAAGACTTGTAATAACATTGGTATGAGTAACATGGGTGATGGCAATACACTGGCTAAAACCACCAAGTTTTAAAACAAATCATTTTGGTTTAGTTACTGTCTAAAGAAACATTGTAATGTCATGAAGTTCAAGTGCTGTATAACAAGATGCCTGGGGTGAAACCCTGAACCCACTGAGGTCAACAGAAATTTTGTCCTCAACTTCAGCGGTTTGAGCTTCTATTTGTTTATGTGTCAGAACAGAAACTGCAAGCATAAAATCTCAATCTCATTTGGGAGTCATATCTGAAGC
>JAOWBP010002392.1:50776029-50822645 GCA_028571105.1 Tragopan temminckii
TAAGCTGCAAGACCCAACGATCTAAACACTAACGATTTTGCTTAGGTTTTTCCAGCCTCTGTGCTATGTTCAAGTAGCAGAAATACAAGTAATTTATTTCTAAATAGATCCAGTGAGAATATTAGCCTCTTATGGTGTTATTGCTGTAGATGTTGATTTCCTGCACTGATATTATGCTAATATTTTCTCTCCAGTATTCAAAATGTATTGTAATAATGTGAGTCAAAATCTCAACTTTTCACAACACTCTTTGTAAGAAACAATAGACAGATCCCTGAAGGCACAGCTGAAATTTACAAATGGATTGAAGGTACTTATGGATTGATTGGTATTTATGTTATCTGAAAACCTGTGTTAGAACCATTTCCTCAAAACTTTGGAAATGAATATTTAGTGTCGACGGTATAGATTTAAAAATTCAAACTAAGGTTTTATTTTAAAGGGTTTAAATATTAGTCTTCATATTCCATTAATAGAACACAGTATTTACATAATAGTATTTCATTTAAAAAATAAAATAATATCTGCTCCATGTGAAGCATATTTCTCTGCAGAAAAAGACATACCATAAGGGATTTATGTCCGATGCCTTGCACTATGAAGCAGTTTCTGACAGAGATAAATCAGCCTAAGAAAACAAAGTAAAAGAAAAAAAAATCAAAAGGGAAAAGAGAGAAAGTATTAAGACCAGATAAGTACAGAAATACAAAAGATAACTGAATAAACATTATGAAAACAAAATATGGCCAAGGGAATAGTAAGGAAGTAGCATAAATACTTCAAAGGAAGTCTTATTTTCATGAAAAACAATACTACGATTAGTCTCAGTTTTCTAGCCTAAAGGTATTTTTAAAAATTCTTGTGTACATTATTCATATTCTTAGCATAAAAAGCCACGTTGGCTCCATTACACTGGTAGTAGGATAGCAACAGAAAGAGCTGCTTTGCTTCTGCTTTGCATTCTTTCATTAAAGTGGTCTCAAATGGTAAAGTGGCAATGGAATTTGGCACTCAAGTGTCTACCTTCGGTCTCACAGCTAGAATTTGATTCCCAGCATTCACAGTATCTTTTGAAAATGATGAGTCAGACAGATGCTGGCAGACTTCCAGATCTTGGTCGCATGTGTGAAAGGACACTGCTTTTCTTTTAAAGAAGGGAAACAGAGAAAGAAAGAAAAAAAAAAATCGCAGATGAGCAGTCATAGTTCCATGTCTAGAGAAAAGAAGGAGGAACTGAATTTGCATTAGAAACTTCTGCATCCAATTAGGGAGTATAGGAATGTACAGTAGTCATAAGAAGACATCTCTTTCATTTCCAATTCTCAACATCAAAAGTAGAAACAGTGTAAAAGAATACTTATGTTTTATTTTTGTTTCAAAGCAAAGGTTTTAGTAAGGTTGAAAACAATGTTTGGTGACGTTTTCTTGTTTGTTTTGTTTTGTTTTGTTTTGTTTTGTTTACAAAAAAAGAAAGTTGCATAATGTATAGTAAAATGAATATATATCAGTACATGCAAATATATAGCTTGAAGTACATACAACTGGTTTTTACTTTTTTTCTGACTGGTATGTATTGACACATTTTTCATCATTTAAAATGATAGGAGCCTATAGAGATCTTATCACAGGGAGAAACAAAGGCAATGCTGGTGATTTAAAGCTACCAGTACCACCAGAAGAACTGCTTTGCCTCAAAAACAGAGGATTGAGGTGTTGACCCTGGGTTCAACAGCTGTCGCAAATTCAAGAAAAGTCAGATATGATATTTTTCGTTCAAACCAAAGCCACTAATTTGCAATCAGCTAGAAGGGGTAAAGGGTTTGGACTCATGCCACACACAAGAGTGACCTCTTCTGGGTGAGGACAGAACTTTAAAAAATTCTCCCCTGACTTTTCAACTTCAGTTTTTCAGTCAAGTCATTCCCATCTGAAAATAAGCATCCTAAACTCCATTTCCTAAAACTGATTTTATTCATAAAAAAGAGGAAATTCCAAATGTGGTTGTAATTTAATCTATTTATTTTCTCATTCTTTAGTATGCTATGATTTATCTGGTATGTTCTGAGTTACTCCGACATAAGACTATCTGGCTCCATGATTTCTGCTTTTAAAACTGAAAAAGATCAGAGTGAAAATCCACAAGCAAAACTGTGTTGGATTGTCAACTGTATTTGCAGATGCAACTAGTACAATCAAATGCACTAATGTAAATTCCCTACAGTGATTAAAAGGAAGATCATTTAGTCCCTAAACGCTGCTGTCTGTGTCTGGAAAATATGGCAGGAGAATGTCCCCAAAGGGCAGGACAGGTCAAATTGGGCTGGGTGAACATCCAGGAGATTAAACCACAAAATAACTAAAATCCCAATCAGCACATAGATCAATGGAGTTTTTCAATCAGACTGAGCAACACCACAATTCATCCCCAAGTCTTTGAACAATTTATTCATTTTTTAAACTATTCTGAAAGTACAATATTGCATAAGCTAAGAATTTATTCAATGTAAAACATTAAGGCAAAGATATTTATTACATTTGTAGTAATAATTTATTCAGATTCATTTAGCACAAATATTTTAAAAGTTTTTGCAAAGGAGAAATATGAATAAACCTGTAAGTTTCAAATCATTTTGAAAACTGACTGACTACTTTTGCTATTCAGATGAGAATACAGATAAAAATTCTAAATTATGTTTCTTGGTTACCATAAGACACTCAACAAAATATAAAATATATAAACTGCTGCTTAAATATTTTCAGTGCAAGGGCTGAGGGCTCAAATATTGTGGCTGTTACAACAGATGAAGCTCCATCTGTGGTTGGTAGTAACGCGTATTTAATTTAGTATAATGTTAAAGTCATTCTCTGGTTGATGGAGTTTCAATCTATCAGGCACTAAAAGACAGCCTCTTCTAAGATAATGCTAAAAATTTTGTCTTGGAGATGATGAAGCCTGTGAATGACCTTGCTGGAAGACCTTGCCATCAGCACTCAGATCCTAATTTCTGAGATACTGATCCAGTTTGTCGCTTCATCAGTTCTTTATCCTTGATTTTTTTTTTTTTTTTTTGAGATATTCTTTATAAAAATACCTGTCCTTATGTCAGAAGGGAAGATAGAGTATTACTGTACATTCTGGACAAACATTCTGATTGATTATTTTTGGAATTTTATTTAATATTTCTTTTTAAAACTTAAAATTTAATTTAATAGGATAATCTATCATTTGGAAATATCTGTGTTATTTTGTTTGCTGAGGGTTTGAAATTGTGGTTGAAGCAAAGTACTATTTCTCTTCCCTCCCACCAAAGTTGAAGACTAATGAGAGAAGACATGAAGATACCTGAATTTCCAGTAGATATTAAAGGACAACTTTGAGTCTAGATCCCAAAGAAGGTTTGCGCTTAACATACATTGATAATTCATTGTTGTGAACCCCAGCCCAACTTCGACACAGATAACAAGGCTGTCTTGATGTAATTTTATTAGCTTAATTCATCTAGGATTTCTCTTTGTGGTTGAGAAGGAGGTTTGAAAATATAGGGGAGAACTGGTCACTGAGGGCTGAAATACATTATTTTATTGAGGAAACATTTGGAAAACGTAGATACTTTCATATACAATGCTGGTAACATTGAAAAAATACTCCAATTATATTCAGATACAATTGGGAAGTCACTGAAAAAAATTTCATTATAATTTCTAAAGTTCTCCAGCTGTTAAGAAAAACTGCCACACAGCCATTGGCAGCCCCAGGTAGACATGTTAGATGGCTCTACCCCATACAATTCAAGTGGCTGGGAATCTCGCAGATACTACATGAAATGGGCAATTTCCAGGATACCTCTATTGAGGAGGAGGGCTTTTGTTAAACACTTAGCTTTTTGACTGAAAATATCGAGCATGGTGGGATAAAAGAAAATCAATTCAGTCCCTAAACTGTAGTCTTGCAAATTCAATGCTCATTGCCCTATTCCTCCTGTTTCTTGAGGAGAGACAGTTATGTCACCACTGATCGCAGCTTTTTGCTTCGTTTTCTCGTATGAATTAATTCGTCAAGTCTGACGCTGAGAAGTAAGTCATGGGTGAGACAGTGTATATGTGTGGCTTTTAAAAGGAAATAATGGGCTGGAAACAATGTATTCTTTTTGGATATTCAACTCCTGAAATCCTAGGGAGCTCTGCATACTGGAGGGCTAAATAAAATTTTTGGCATGTATTTCAAAAAGTGTTTGGTGGTGCAGCCATGCCTTTTGTTGCCTGGTTTTGAAGTTTAGGTTTAAATTTATTTCTGACAAGTGTTACTATTTGGATCTGGGAATTCAGTTGTATATTCAGCCATAGGAGAAAGGAAAGAATGGGTAAATTGTATAGAGGAAATATTGTACAAAATATGCGACATCACAGAATTCATTAAACTTCTGAAAATTTTGTTCTACTTCAGACTTTACTATCTAGCAGCTTAATTTGTGTTGCACTTTTATTGCAAACAAACAAACAAACAAAAAAACCTAATGCACACATGAAGCTGGGAGGCATGCAACTGTATCTTCAAAGCTCAGTGGTGTTTGTGTCACAGTATGGTTACCTTTACAGGGAAAATTTAGAACTTTCACTGAGATTTTCAAGAAACTTGTTTCTGTTTACAAGATCAAGAGTATTAGGCAATTCACATTTCAGTTTTCATCCATGAAGGGAGAATAGGTTCTCAGGGACTGGGTAAAAGACACTGTCAGGAAATATTTCTTTTCTAAATCTTTTTTTTTTTTTTTTTTCTTTCTCTGCAATTTACATTTTAATTTGTCTCACCTGAATGCAAAATTGCCTAGTTAATCGTGATAGATAAGAAAACACAGAACTCTTTAAAATAAGGCAGCATTGCCTTTTAGTCTTTTTAGACGAGACACTATGCCTTCTCTTTACAAGGACATGCCCTTTGCTTCCTTCTTTCCTTCTTCCAGGCTGGATTGTGCTAAAGCCAATGTCAAAAGCTTTTTCAATCTACAAAGAGAGCAGACATCTGTTAATCTGATGTTGTGCCTCTTGTGGCCTCTGTTGAGTTCACAGAGTATAAAGTTAAAAGTTACATTCAAATACACTCAAATTACATATGTACAAGCTTCTACTTGCTATCTGCAATTAGGTAGCTTTCTTTCTGTTGTCACACCACGTCTTTCCTTCACAGACAAATATGCCTAACATCTCCAAACTTCTGTTGGGAGTCCAGTGATCAGCAGAGAATCATCTGCCTGAGGAATAAGATTTGGTGAAGTCTTTGGAAAAATACGTTCATTAAGAATGCATTTCACATTATCATTTTCAAAGACTACTGCTGTTTGTAACTTCTACGCTAGCAGATTTCTTTCTTTCTCTACAATAAAATGAAACTATTTTATTAATATACCCAATACAATACTTCCCTGTTTTGCCTGTGAGACTCACTGCTGTGAACAAGTTAAATTTTCCTATCTCCTTTAATTTCCATTTTTAAGATGCTAATTATCAATAAATGCATGCCTACAGCATAGTTTAGTTCAGCGAATTAGTTTTAAAATTATACTACTTTCAGTGTAGTTCAAATTGAGTATACCAAAACTAGAGCAGTTCAAAAGAAGAGGAAGAGGATAAGTCAGTTTTCAGGACTCAGACTATTTAAGATGAGGACATTTAAGTAACACCATCTCCCTCTATGACAGAAGTGCATTTGGCTTTCAGACGTGAGCAGAGGCCGATATACTGAAGACTTTTGTTCAAATAATCACAAATATCATTTGTCTTTATTATGTAAATCTGCTGTCCTTTATTTGCCATGCTTCAGACATTTTTATTGAATTGCATATAGAATGGTTCTATACAGTAAATATTTACAGGTTTCAGTCAAGAACTGTTGAAACAAACTCATAAATTTTGTCTACCTAGTCTCTTCCCAGAATTCAGAACAAGAAAATCCCCAGAATTACTTGAATGAGTGAGATCCGTGATGATCTGAAGGGAACAGCAGTGTTACCACTTGGCTAAAGCTCATCCCTTGAGCCTTTCATGGTTTTAAACAAGTCAGCATCAAAGGAAAGCGGCCCGAAGATCTTATACATCAGGATAACAATCTAGTCAAAACCTGTCTATCAACCTCAATTATTTTGCTATTTATCTCTGTGAAAAGAAGTAATTTCTGATTCGGATTCATCAACATTTGTTCCCATTCTAGGAATACTCTGCTGGCTAAAATACTCTTTGATGAAGATACGTAGATTTTACCTCAAATCTAGATCTTTTGTCATAGCCAGGAAATACTAGGTCCTATTTAGACTAGAATTCTGTTCTTTGTGGTAGTTCTATTGAAAGAATTCTAGCTTTCCATTAGGTAAATCAGGTATCTAAAAGCCAAAAAAGATCTCTGATATCTCTCTGAATTAGAAAAGACCAAGTAATACGCTATCTCATATTTAAGATCCCATAAGTGTGTTGAAAATATTCCCAACAAATACCATTGAACCATTTTACAAGACTATCAGGAGAGGATTTTACCAGATGTTCCTTTAACTGGATTTCTATTTCACATAGGATTGGACTGCAAGCTTTTGAGTTCCTCTGCTAACATTATAACATTATAACCTCGATATATCAGACTGGTCAGTCAGTACTACACACAGTGCCTTAGCTTTCAGAAGGCTGCAAGATCTGCCTGAATCTTTCAGATCAGTTATATGTTATAATAAAGAGAACTGTGGGCTTAGGTCATCACCTGACATTCTGGGCAACAGCTTTCAGGTCAGAAGCCAGGTCAGCATCCATTCCTCAGATCTACCCTCCCACAGATGGTTATATCTCACGTCATAAATCAAGTACAAGAACAAATTCTAATACATCCTGGAAACAAAGAGGTATATTTAAAAAGCTTATATCATTATGTCCAGAATTTCTCTTACTCAAAGAAAGGCTTAACCTCTAGCTTCAGATCTATAAGCTACATCATCAATTTAACACCTCTGCCTTTGATTAACTGTTCATATAACAAAGTCAGTTCAGTCACAGGGTCATTGACTTTTCAAGATAAATAAGTGGACTAATAGTCATCTGCCTTTCTAGACCACCCTTTAACGCCTTTTTAGAAGGGAACTTCCTATTATTATTTTGTTCCCACAGTTCTTACAGAGAATTTTAACTTCTTCTCCCTTCCTGTGTCCTGCTAACAAAGTGAGTCACAAATGCAAATCACTGATGAAGCTACATAGAGAACATCTTAAGTACCTTACCTCAAATATGGTTGTCCATTAAATAGAAAAGACCAATCATAAGTGGTAATTACTGACCATTCCCAGAGGTCAGATAATGGTGCTCCTCTGACACTCAAAATGAGCCCCTCCCATCTTATTTCCATCCCCAGTTCTCTTTATCAGTACCTACCTGCTTCAACCCTCTCTCAAGGCTGGAGAAAATATCCAAGTTCTTCAGCCACAAACATACACCTAAATTTCTATTTGTTTTGTGGGAATAGAAATATTTGGGCTAGAAACATACTTAAATCCACCAGCCATGGATTTCCTTACAAAATGGGGACAACTGCCTTTTTAAAGGCCACAAAAATTCTGTGGTCTGTAACATGGATATGGGGATGGTGGGAGGAGAGAAATTTATAAATATTACTTAAACAAGCACTAGAGTGGAAGACAGGTAAGAGCTTGTGGATTTATGGACAGGAGGTTAAGCTGAAAGCACAAATAGAGTAATGGCAAAGTTGAGGGGAATAATGGGATCTGCTGTAAATCAGAACGAACAGAAAAGAAAAAAAGAGCAATAAGGTTGAAGAAAAAGTATTCTGGAGAAGATATAAAAAATAAGCTGAGAAGGAAATTGAGACTAAATAGGCATGAACAAGAGAAGAAGCATGAAGCACAGTAGAAAAAGGGAGACTAGAATGAATATAAAACTGAACAGAGTAGATATAAAAGTAGAAAATCACCTGCACATACAATGGAAATAACAACAACAAAAAAAAAATTAACAAAAGTTGTATTATTTGTTTATTTGCTTTGGAGTGACAAGTTGAATAATTTGCTTGTAAAGAGAAACTAACTTTAGGAATTATTTTAAAAGTGGAATTTTGACATGGTAGACCAGAACAGCTGTTCAAAAGACATTACAGTCCATTGTACAAATTTTTCTTAGTTCAGTGCTTATTGGCTTAATAAAGAGCTCAGCAGGAATCCTTAAAGTCCCCTCTATTAATCTTGCTGTCAGATTGCACAAATTCCAAACTAAAAAAATTATATCCTTAGCCCCCCTACACTTACAGCATGACAAAAATGCAGAGGGAGTCCAATCTATTCTTTCAAAAAGAGAAGGATGATAAACAGTGAAGATATTGTGCAATACAGAGGTAACTGGGGAAAAGGAGGCACATTGCTGTGCCTGGCTTCCTCCCATTCCCTCCTCCTTTATCTAAGCTTTATTTTTTCTGATTTTATGTTATGTTCCATAGAACTAGTGTTTTCATCTCTTCTAAAGTGAAACAGATCTGTTCCCCCTCACATCCCCAAATACAAGCAACTGAGTTTTACTCTTCACTCATCCCTATGTGCCTCTTTCACCAACATGGGTACACAAGGAGATGTACCAAAACAAAAACTGACAGAAATCCTGATGCTTGTTGGTACAATTAGCATCTTTATAAGATTTGCTGCTGGGAGAGAGGAAATAATTTTTCCCCTCTGTGATCAAACCAGTTGTACATTAGCTTCTTCTCAGAACCCATACCAGTGCATTTAAGAAGCTTTTGGGATGGTACTTTACAGGCAATGTCCGTCTATAAAGCAGTGAGACATGAATCAAATAGTTAGAGGACAGGTTACATTGAAACTGTGGGAATTCTACTAAAAATAGATTCATTATCCAGTACACGCAAAAGTAGATCCCAAAACATCATTTATTTCATGTTCTTCATTCTTTCTTAGGCATCATGAATTATATGACAGTTTTTCTTTCAAATTAGGTAAGCTTTAATTTATCTTTGAAATAGGCTTCAGGCTGGATGACATTTTTGCTAATTGAATTGTAAAGAAGTGTGGACATAACCTCAACCATCGTGGTTCTTTACTACACACTCAGGTTTATTCAACCTGGGCAACATTCAAGGTGTGTGGAAAAATTATAGTCGACATTAAGATGAAAGCCTAATAGCTTGGTTATCTCATTGCTGGGAATCTGGCTGGCACCAGTGGTGTGTGTCTGGATAACAACGAAGCCCATCAGTTGGGATCTCACACCAGAGATGAAGCTACTGATGTTGCAATTAGCCAAAGGGATAATAGGGAGTTCACCCTATGGAAGCAAATCCTGACAGAAATGAGGGAGAGATATCCCTGTAAAGATGATATGGTACCCAAGTTAAGTGGGTGATTTCACTAGTAAGAAAAATAAGGTCAAGGGATCTGTCCAGGAAATCCAGTTCCTAGGAATAAAATGGCAAGATGAAGATCTATGGCTTCTTACAGTAGTTTATACAAAATACTTAAACATTCATCTGGTCCTCTTCACATCATATAGGTCATCCATTTATGCAAGCAGAATTTTTGTTTAACTGGAAAATATTGTCTTTAATTCCATACGGATGTTTTTTCATCTTTTGACAATACTCTGTGAAGACTGGTGTGATTATATCGCCTTTGTCTGGCTCATCTCTCTGAAATGGCTTTTACCTATCAGAACTGTTCATGGTGCATCTGAGTTGTGCATCTGAGGATGAGGCTGAAAGAGTTTTCCATCTGTAGTAAATAGAGTGAATAAAAAGCAACAGACTATTGAGTGCTATGTAAATTGTTCACAAGATTTAAGATGATTGGTTATGTCTTACATGAATCAATATGGTCTTAATTACACTTGCTAGAAGTAAAACACATTTTTTACTAAAGGATCAAGGAGCCAAATTTGAAGATAGCAGTCTTTTTGCATGTTTTCTGCCTTCTGTCACAACAGATCAATCCATCATTCAATGCATGATGTGCATTACTCTTTTAACAGTAATGTTAGTTTTCTTTAGGGCATTGTCATAACAAATACACAATAAAGCATAAATGTGATGTCTTTATATCCTTAGCAGCGGAGGTGTGAGATTGCCTACATTAGCAACTGCCCCTGAGCTAAACAAGATAGCCTAAAATTTGAGATCTGTAGAAGATTTTACTGTTGTTCTTGGGGTTAAGAATTTGTAGATAACTGATGCCAACGTTTACTATATAGCTTGGTTTTGAGGGATTTTGTTCAACTTCTAAAAGCCTGTTTTGACAGCATAGATTTGTCTATGGGTAAAATTGCTTAAAGATGGGCAGAATGTAGCTTGTCATATATTTGAAAACACCTATGAATTTGAGATGATCTCTGAAAGAGTGATTTAAAAAACATTAGGGGATTGACAAGCAGTTACTTGGAGTAAAACAGCACAGTCCTTTCAAATTCAATGCCACACTGATTTATACCATATGAGGATCTGCTCATAATAAAATCTATTTAAAATTTAAATATTTATACAACTAAGATACTACAGAAATTTTAAAAGACTATTCTTAATCTTGCCAGTCAAATTTTTTTGTGGTTACTACTATGTTTCTACCATGCTATACTTTCAACTGAGTTATTACCTCCTAATTTGCTGCAGGCCATTAAATCTCTCTATTTGTGCATGACTCTGTGTTGGGCATATTAATTTGAATAAAAAGCTATTTCTTTTTTTCTAAAAGAGCTTTAAAGTTAACAAAAGATAATTACTCTTGAATTAAATATACAAGAGATAAGTAGAAACGAAGGCATGTTAACAACTAACATCTGAGAAATTAAAATAATTCTCCACACACACAAAAAAAAAACATTTCAACACAGTTGGGTCCGGTGAAAAGCTCTTCATAAATCTAATGTTGTCACCCAATGAGTTCTCTCTCTGAATAGTTCCTGGGATCCAACTTTTGTAGATTGCTTTTCCCAGACATTTTTGTGTATTTATTGGAATCTCCCTTTAAGTCAATGGCATATTCTGTTGAAGTCTTTATATGTAAGCTGAAGATATTTTAATTAAAAGCTGTAAATTAAGGTCTTCTTTTTGAGGATTTCTAAGCACAGTCTCATGTCCTGGATCACCTCAAGAAACATGTGATTCAGTAACTTTTTTATTTTGTATAGTTCTTTCTGCTGATCCACAGTCCAGATGTTCCACTAGAAGTTATCTGGAAGCCAATATTCTGCTTGGGACCAATTCTTTAACTACAAAATAATGAGTTGAGTCATCCGCCTGGAATAATGAAAAGAATTCCCCCTCCTCCATGATTATAGCTCGGCTTAGTTCAGTGATTTAGCAGAAAGAAAATGCAAATTTCCTGAACTTTCACAGTGTCATCTGATTTTGCAAGTACTTAGAACTCACTGCCTGTTCAGACGGTTGTCCAAGCTGTTCAAGTGTTACGAAAAATGTCTGAAGTTTCTTTACACAGATAAGTATATTAAATTTGAATTTCAGCTAAAAAAAGTTAAAAAATGTTTGAGCACCACTGGAATGTCTGCTGCTTATTCTATGCTTTTGTTTATAGTAAGCATGCATAAGGAGTTTTCCATTGCAGTCTAGAGTACACATTTTCATGCTTGATTTGACTGTAGATGAGGTGCACATCTGGAGATGTTGAGCTTTGATTTTTATATGAGCAGGATGAGTTGTCTAAAATGGTCATGCACTTTTAAATGGTCTTTTAGGACAGAATATGTAGGATACCCACCTTAATAAAATTATAACTGAACACTTCTGCATTTTAGATAAATTTTCCCTTTATAATATGGACTATGATCATTGTTATTCTGAATTTCCAGATGTTTTATTTGGCATGAGTTCATTTCAAAAATTTTTTCAGTACAAATGTGACTAATTTAAACCATCCAAATCCACTAATTATAGATACTTCTGGAATCAGGATGAATTTCCCACAGTAACATCAGTGTGCTTCAACATGCTTGCTTAGGTAGAAAAATAAGTAACTGTTGATCCATAAACACAAAAATTAGAATAAACCCCATAAGACGCCCTCTGCAGATAAAACAGTAAGGTTTTGATCTCTTTAGATAGTAGTTTTAGTGGTTGTATTCAGACAAAGAAGCATTAGGAAATAATTAATGTCTATATATTCATATTTTTACTATTTTTCCTTATCTTAAATGAAGTAGAGTTCAGGATAAAAGTTGATTGAAAATGTTTGAAGTGTTATATACAGCAGTACTTTTGGTAAAGGGCATCTTTTGAACATCTTAAAAGATAACTGACTGAAGTTTGTTTAACACCTCAAGTGCATTAGTCAAACATCAATTTGGGTGACATATATCTACATTTAATGCACTACTATGACACCTTATAATCTTTAATATATTTTTTTCACCAATAATTAATCTATTAAATTATTTTCTGTTGTTAAAGAAAGAATAAAAATATGCTAACAAAATTCACAGATTATATAAATTTGGGAGAAGCTAATTTTACATTATGGCCACAAAGGTGTATGATTTTTCATGACTTTGAATTATTCATATATGCACGGAAAAAAACATATCCAGAAGTCTATATATGTTCTGTAGTATTGCTTATCTGATTATAATATTACATTATTTCATAATGACTTTTTAGTCATTCCCATGCCATAGAAGCGTGTCAAATTTCTGAAGTAATGATGAATGGCAACTTCTAAGTTAGTTTTAATGGCCTTAGGAGTCCCTAAGAGTAGCATCTGTTGATCAGACAAGACAATATATAACAAAAACTCAACGTGCATCAACCAAATGACACAGTAGCAGTTAGAAGCATAACAGATTCATTTGCACATGCAACAAGAGCATGCACAATTGGGCAAATACAAATTATAAATGAAATGGAGTCTTGGGATTTGTCCTGAAAGATATTGCAGCTGAACTCTGACATAAAGCATTCAGGGAAGTATTTCAACAACGCTCACCCAGAGAGAAAAAGCCCTCACCAATCACAATCTTTGAGTTATATCCCAGGGGACAGAACCACACCATTCTCTCTGACTTCAGCTGTCATGATTGGAGACTGGGCAACAGGTGTCCTTTCTTGGACGAAAGAGTAAAAGGGAGAAAAGGAGATTTTGTATGTGAAGTTCAGCTGATGAAGAGAAGACTGTGCAGGTAGGAAGAATTCTTTAGCAAGTAAATAACAGCCAGAAGAACTTTTCAAAAGACTGGTATTAAATCTGCATGGGGCTAGAAAAAAAAATACCTAATTTTTAGAGGAAGATATCTCACTAAGATTGCTTTTGTGTTGCTGGATATAAAAAAAAAAATAAATGCTGTCTTAAAATAGGTGCTGAAACTGAGAAAAACACAAAGACATCCAGATTTACTACAGGATTCTGTTGAGACTGTACACGGAAAAGAAGTTCAAACTTTCCTAAAATGCCCCCAAAATTAGAATATTTACAGAATGATTACAGTTTAAGAGCTTTACTGAGCTGATGTTTCTCTCTTCTTTTTTTTTTTTTTTTTTTCCCCTTATCATCCATAGTACTTGTCAACATTTAAACTTTTATGGCCTTAAAATGTAGAATAGCTTGGGGCAGAATTAATTCAATCATAACACTTTTACACTGAAGCAAATCACCAGTAAAATTAACACCCATTAAAACAAAAAATGTTTAAAACCTAATATCTCATTGCAAAACTGTCCATTTAGTGAAACCAAATTAAAATGCAATTAGCTTTATAAGTGATGTATATAATATCTAGGAAGGTCAATTGCTCTGTACTTCACAGCTCTAATTTGTTTTGAGATTAGCTAGTATAAGAAAATTTGGAATGGTTTTTAAAGTTTTTATTTTCGGGGACTATTCCTGTATGTTGCCTTCACATGAGTATTATTACTATGAAAGAGAAGCTGAATAATTAGTTGTAAATACTTTTTTGTTTGTTTGTTTGCTTTTGATAATAGCTCTGAACGATAGAGTTTGCAGTAATAAACATTTCAAAGACACCCAACCAAAACCTAAATAGCTATCAAAGGGATGTTAGACATCTGTTTAATGGTATGAAGAATTACTCCTCTCTAAGTAGCTATTTCTCTTCTCTGACCTGTGAAAGATATGGGCAGCGAGCTGAGATGAATGTTGAGGTTCTACTTGTATTAAATTATTTGATTAGATGAATCTTCACTAACTGTATGTAGTGATTTAATTTGAAGAAAAACGTTTATCATATTGTAAATCCTTTGTACTAACTCTTGGTAGACAAAAGATCAATTTCAATAGTTTTTATATTGTTATAAGATGAAAAAAATCTGTGCCAAGATAATTTGCTTCTGCTATACGTTATTCAACAAATTATGAACCAGCATGAGCTGGAAACTAAACTCTCAGTTAGTGCTTTTATGACTCTTTCATGTAAACTATTTAACATCCTTATTCATCTTACTCTTCGCGATACCAGATTTTGTTTCTCTTTAGTTACTAGTGAGCTAAAAAGGTCTCCTTCCACAGGATATGCATATTTGATCTTGCCATTTCTGTAGTATGTAAAGAAAAATGTTCCAAATTCTCTGCATTTTCTGCATTTATTTAAATACCACATCCCTCCACATATTGATTTATCATTTTATAATTACCCTTGCTCCTATTATGCTAAACATACTTTATCATTTAGCTGCAATTCAATTGAACTTTATCTTCGATATCTCTATATTGACTATACATTCCAATATATGTTTTCCTTTCTTTTTCATTTTCATGAATGTATCTCTATTGTTCTTTGTTTTTTCTACCAACTGCCTTCACTTCACTTAAAACCCAAAGAGCTTTTAACCAAAGTTACAATATTTGATTAATATAAACTACAAAGAGATTTAGAATATAAATTACAAATAGTTTTCTTTTGGTAATTTTCTTGTTTCTTGTGGAATGACCATAGATATGGCATTTTATTTACACCTATAAATTATATCAAAGGTATGGTTGCTATCAGGTAACTATGATTTTCATTTATTTAATAAAGAGAAAATTGGTGTATTTTCTGACTTCATTGCTCATTTGTATCAAAGAAATATCAGGGAAAAATTATCTTCTGGCCTTATTTCTAGTAAATTACAATTGCAGAGGAAACCAGACATAGTCAAGCTTGGAAGAATTTAAATACCTGTTGTTTTGAAAGAATTTTTTTTCTTTTGACATCTTGGACAAGCAGTTTGGTGGTTTGATAGGTATCACTTCATACCTTAACGTGTTTTTGTACAGAATGAATATACCTGTGTAAAAACATTGTAAAAGCTTGGTGTTTGAATGTTTACATACCCTTATGATAATCATGATAAAAGTATCTAAGGAAATGAGGTTACAAGGGTATATTAATACATATATATTTATACATATATATATATTTATACATATATATAAAATTGCCTTTTAACTTAAGTCATATGCCTGAGTTCTATCTTGTCTCATATCCGATGCATCTGGGTGGAAGCCCAGGCTCAACTGTGGGTTCTGGACGTGCTCTGGAGCACGATGAGGGAGACAGCATGTGTTCCAGCTGTCTTGGGCATGTGCTTTGTGCTCCCACTCTGAGCAGCAGGAACATGCATGAGCAGGTACAACCAGTTATTCAATGTGTGCTCTCCATCACTCCTGGCAGTGATGTCAGACATCTGGCTCTCACTCCCTGGCTCGTGGTCTGTGTACAACGCATGAGAAGAGACAAGATGATAGTTCTGTGTCATTTGTTGGTGGGTTTGGTGCGTGTGTCCTCTTCTTATTCTGATCTCCACAAAGATGCAACATTTGTAGTCTTTATATACCCTATGAAGTGGAAAACTTTGTAGGAAACCATGATCTTAAGCGAATATTACCTAAAGTGAATATTACCTTTGCATAGATGACTATATTTATGAAAGCATACCTACAGTGAAGAAATCCAATGATTTCTACAGCCTCTTGTTTATTCTGCCATTAATCTTCTTCAATATGAACAAATAGTAGCAGGTATCAAATAGGGCAAGGGGGAATGGTTTTACGCTGAGACAGGGGAGATTTAGGTTAGATATTAGAAGGAAGTTTTTCGCACAGAGTGTGGTGTCACTCTGGAACAGGTTACCCAGAGATGTTGTGGATGCCCCATCCCCAGAGGCATTCAAGGCCAGACTGGATGTGGCTGTGGGCACTCTGGTCTGGTGCTTGGTGACCCTGCACATAGCAGGGGGGTTGAAACCAGATGATCTTTGAAGTCCTTTTCAACCCAGGCCATGCTATGAAATAAATTTCTTTGTAATCTTCAGTTAGTAAAAAAGTAAGTCCAGAGTGTGGCTTGGCTGTATTTTAAGAGAAACAACCCATTACAAATGTTCTTTTTGTGCTTGTCACAAATGTCACAAATTTCACAGCTTGTGTCAGTGGTGGTATGAACCACAACTCCAGAAGAAGACTCTTATCTTAAACAGATCAGAAGTTCAAATTTTATTTCAGTTTACTAATACTCTTTCTTACTTGATGATAAGCTTGTAAGAGCCTTTGTAGTCTCCGCAAATCCAAGCAGAACAAAAGGTTCACAGAGAACCTCTTTGACAGTTATACCCCCTTATTGATTGATTTAGCATGTGGTCTCTTCACTTAGGCAGTTTTTACTAGGACATTCTGTTGTGCTATTGTCTTGTTAGATTAGCTTCTTAAAGTACAGAAAAAGACCAACTCTTCAGTAGGTAAATTTGGTGAAAGAAAATAAATGGTTAAAAACATGTACACACACTACCTGGGTGAAAATCCTGATAATTTTCATGAACAGTAAACCCTAGTTCTTCAGGAGTACTACTCCAAAAATGAAGTTTTCCCTACAGTAGATAAATACAAAAAGATCACATAAGTTTTTCTCTTATAATTATTGTGGTTGGTGATTATTATACATTGATACTGAAATGGAGTTTGGATGGCATTGCAGAAATTCAGAAAGAAAATGCAGTTGAATCAATAAGCTGGAAGACCTATGGAACTGAGATAAGATAAAATAAAGCATTTGTTACGATACTGCTCTCTAAATGTATATATGATGGAAAATATGCATTGAATTAGAAAGGACATCAGTCAAAAATGTATTCATGTTGCTGATCAGTGCTCATGAAGTGTAATTAAAATTGATAGTATGACCTGACTGGATAGATTAGGACAGGGTACGTGCATGAAAATTTAATGGAATGTTCAATTAGGGTTTTTTTCAGTGCTGAAACTTGTTTGTTTGTTTGTTTGGTTGGTTTTTTTAATGATGTTTTTCAAGTATTCTGAAAAATTCTCCAAGTCTGGCAGCAAATTCAATATACAGAGTTTAAAAATACAGGCTGGTATAAATGTATAGCAGAATTAGGATTTTAAGGGTATTTATATATTCCTGTTACTTTTATTTAGAAATTTTAAATCACAAAATGTTTGGGCAAAGGTCAATTGACAGTCCAGTCTGAGGTGTTACTGCTGAAAGAAACTTTTAGATACGGCCGTGGCTGGAGATGCTGGAGGAAAGGATATAGAGTGCACTGAGTATTTTCTTTTTCTTCCATTTGGAAGTATTTCGCAGAATCTGTCAAAAAAGGATATGTTTTTGCCACTGTGAAGGTCGCTATCCATGAGAAGGGCAGCAACTCTGGCAATGTGTCAGATGTAGAAAGATATTTGGAAAACTAAACTGCTAGGACACAAAGCATTGTCATGTCTCTGGAAACAAATCTGAAATATTCTAATAATTATAATTTTTTCCTTATGATGAAACTGAGAAAAAACAACCTCCCTAGGGCTCTGGCAGTTTCAAGGCCTAGATTTCTGTGAAGATACAGAACAAATGGTGGCTTAAAAATTCCTGTGTTTTTTGAATGCATGTAAACCTATACCAAGATTTCTAATTAGTCTTTATTACAGTTCTTTTTCTGTGTATGGAATAGAATAGTCAGTTACTGGCACCATTAATACAAGAAAAAAATGTGCTGTAGATAATTTCGGCGTGGTTTTTAAAACATTGACTTGGGAAATCCAAGTTGGTAGCGGAACAATGGATAAAATGCATATGGCAGGAAACAGAATTTGGAATTCACTAATATTATGTCCCTAAGCACAATGGGGCTGACTGAGAATAAAAAAATTTTGCCAAAACAAGAATTCAATTTACCCTCAGTCACTTTTGTGTCAGGAATGACCCTGACTCTCTGCTCACCATGAGAATGACTGTGAGGCATGCAATGCTTTTTCAAAGTCCAAAATCTCTTTGCCTTTGTAACATATTTTATGCAATGCCAAAACCTTAAAAACCTTGTTGCTTCCTTCTGGTGTTTTAGTATCTAATTTCATCCATTCTCTCACAGCTGCTTCCATGCAGCTTTAAGGTTTTCAAGCTCTGTGAAGACCTTTCTCATTGACCCTGACCCATTTTTCATGTTTCTGTGGTGTGGCTTCAAGATGCTTCCATGAAATGAAGTCTCTGAAGGGGTTAATGCTCTCCTGCCGTTCAGCTGTTACTCTCCCACCATATTGTCATAAAGGATAGGAAAGATGTAATAAAAAGTTCAAGCAGATGCTCTCTCAAAATATGCTGTCAAGTCCTAGAAGTGAGGGAACATGAACAGGCCCAGTTGAATGAGCAGAGAGGTGAAAATCAAAGAAGGTTCCCACTAAAATAGTAAATAGGATTTAGTGTATTCAAAGAGCCTGCAAAAGTACACTTATTAACCATGTATCAAATACTTCAGGTACAATCCTCATATTATTGATTTAATGATTCCTATTTTATTATGTTTGCCCATGACATCAGAGGTGGATATTGGAGATATGGCAGTAGAGGTTGAATCTTCTCACCAATATTCCATTACATTTTGTTTCTGTGTGACAGATGGCAGCAGAGGGACAGTCTGACAGAATGATGTCTGACATAGAAGTGTGAATGGAGCAAAAGTGTGTCACTGAATTCTTCCATGTGGAAAAAATTGCACCCACTGACATTCATTGATGCTTGCTGAATGTTTATGGAGACCAAACAGTAGATGTGAGTACAGTGAGACAGTGGGTGGTGCATGATGTGCGCTGTGTTTTGGGATAGGAAATATGTTCTCCTTATGGGTTTCCTGGAACTAGACAAATCATCAACTTTGACCGCTTCATCACAAAGCTAAGTAACATGAAGACTTCAACTTCCAGAGTCAGGCCAGAGAAGAAGACGATCTTTCTCTTGCGTATTGCTAGTCTTGACTAGGCTGTCCTAGGACACCCTATGCATAGTCTGCATTTAGTGCTTTCTGAATTTCATCTGTTAAGGCCGATGAAAGACAGACAGTATGGGTGACATTTTCCTAGCAACACCACCATCATGACAGCTGTAAAACAGTGGGTCACCTCTGCTGGTGCAAATTTTTACAAGTGAGGCATGCAGACACTTGTTCATCACTGACAAAAATGGGTAGCTAATGGTGGTGACTATGTTGAAAAGTAATATTTTGTAGCTGAGAATTTACTGTATCAAACAGTGTTATTGTGCTCTTTGTAGCTGTACTTTCCACGAAAACAAATAGGAGGCATTATTTTCAGTTTGACCTACATACCATTATGTGCTGTAATGTGAATTAGTTCTAGCATCTATTTTACACAACTCAGTGGGTACAGGCAACTAATTTAATTTCTATTGCACTGTGTTCACAGTATATCAGTTCAGAATTACATCATTTTCTTTTTGTCCTTCATCTGTTTCCTCACCTTTCTCAATACTTTTCAGAAAAGAATATATAACCATGAAAAGGTGATGTTAATGCAATGCACTACTGCACCTTGTGTCAAAACATTAAGACCAAATCTTTTTTTTGTATACATTCCCACTGACATCTTCATTATCAGCCAGCTTTCTATTCCACAATAGATCAATGCCAGCTCCCAGTGATTCCTTAAAACAGGTCATCCATAAGGATTGCTGCAGAAAAGATCCTGCTGTCTATCCTCCTTGTCTCTTTCTCTCTCTCCTTGCTTTTGCTTTGCGAATGGCTCTTATTCTCAAATGCAGCAGCTGTATGCTAAATTGGAAGCCAGTAAATAAAAACAACTTGATGTACACACCTTCACTTCCTGTATGATTTAATTTAATAAATATGGACAGGAAGGAAGGAGAGTTACGAAGGAGTGCTTTGTGAAAAAAGTAGACAATAAATATAGCTGATGTGTATAGCTAATGCTAATACCATGGATCAAATAAAATAAATGTAATTAATTGCAGCAAGGAAGTGTAAGAATGACACTCAGGACTTTCAGTGTGCTAGGACTTCTTATAGAACTCTATGAGGGAGAAACCAGGGCAAATAATCAATAGAGCATAACTAAAAAAATCTGTCATGTTAATACACCAAGAATCTTCTACAGGGTCATTTCCCTTGGTGAAGAGATCATAATCAATGTAATTTATGATCCAATTTTACTTCTTTTACACTGTGAAAGGCTTTTTAAAACAAAAGGTAAGGCACACAGTTGTTGTGTGTTTTTTAAAAAAACAGAGACCAGAAAGAAAATAAGGGAGGAAGGGAGAAGAATTGTTTATCACATTTGTTGCATTACAACCACTTCTCTTCCACGATTTTGTCCTGTATCTGACCATTTATTCCTCTAGACAGATATACAAGGTACTAAATCCTGAAATATACAAGATTAGCAGATCTTACACAACAGTCGTCGAGGTTCACATCCATGAGCCATTTCCAGCATTCTAATACTTACTGCAAATGAATAACACAGGCCATGTGCACAGCCTAGATTTCAAATATTGCATCTAAATATCTTCAGCCTACAACGCTAACAAACACACTCAAGTTGCATGTGTCTCTGGAATTTGACGTTGCCTTCATTTGGTGTGCTTTTAGTCAAAATGGATTTTTACACTACTCTACTAAAGTAATAGACAAAAGATATTTAGGAATTAGAACAAATGGAAACCTGTGCATAATCAAAGCAATCAGCATACCAAATTGATCAATGGAGCTTACTTACTGATATTTTTTAATAACAAAAGCAGCAAGGAATATCTCCATATAAGAGTCCAAAACCAGGATAAATAACTGCTTACATTTATTTGCTCAGTACAACGCAGTACAAAACAATCCTGTTTTTGTCTTTGATAAGATTAGCTGAAGAACTGCTGTCAAATGACACACAGCATGTATAGATCTCTTTTGAATTACAGTTTTTAGCTTTACAGTGACTTAAGGGTACCCTAGCAAACACCCAGCTTTTAACATTATTGCTTATTTCTAATTCTGTGCACGTGACCGTCTGTTCAACATTTTGGTAGAATTAGGTTGTTAAAATATAGAAATATGTGTGGTTTCTTTTAAATGGTTGTTTTTTTTTTTCCCTGGAGAACTGTCAAAATAAGTGGGGAGGGACCTATGTTGTATGCTTGAAATTGGATCGTTTTCAACTGAAAACAAAGCTTCAGAAGGTCAGAATGGGCCACTTCGGTGATAGTGTTACCGAATTGGCTGTTTTCTTAGATGTTTATTAAGATTTAATTTTTTTTTTGCCAGTTTTTTCCACATGAGATACTGTAAAGGATATAATGTGAACATGTATAAGAAACCACCCTTCCTTCACAAAGCCCAGAACTATAATTCTTATTCTGTTTTCCCATTTCTCTGAAGAGCATTGCCAGCTATTAGAAGTGTGAGTAGATCACAAGCAGTACATCACTTCAGTTGAAAATACTAATAAAAATTAAATAAAAAATAATAAAAAAAAAGCAGAAGGAAAACTTAAAAAAGCATTTTGTGAGAAGTCAGAATATGTGAAATGAAAAACCAGAAGCAAATGAACAGAAGGAAGAAAAGAAGAAAATATGAGATAGAAGTTGCCAAAATCTATGGTGAATAAACTCTTTTGTCAGCTTTACCTTTTATATACAAAGTTGCTTTTGGGAACCTTATCCTTTCAAATGCAGAGGGTAGAATCCTGTTTGATTTTGTTAAAGTAAGAGAAACGCACAAGATGGTAACATGCAGTCCATGCTTCTGTCTGCATCGCTCTCCATTTTCATGCATTCATTCATCTGCAGCTGCCTTCCCTCATCTTGAAAGCTACTCTGAGTTTTCCTGCTGCCAGGCTGTGGTGAGCTGTCTCAGCTCAGCCATCCTGGAAGCAGAATGAAAGCACCCAAGAGTGATTGAAGGTAACAGATAGATGGACTAAGTGCTCAGTAAACAATACATGTGCCTATGAAAAATCTGCTGCCCCAAGGCAACTGTCCATTTGGCCCAACCCCAGCATTTAACAGTTGCTCAAAAATATTTGAATTCCATTATAGTTAACTTTTCCCACATATTTACTGTAAAGTGTTGCTGTTATGAGTTTTAGCTTTTGAAATGGACTGACCTATCAGAGTTGTGTCAGCAGAAGCTGGAGGCTCCTGTGAAAGCTGCATGTAGAGCTTGCTGTACATGATGCATTTCAATGCAGCTTTTCTCCTCTCATGCAGCCCACAGTTTGATGAACACAGTGAGCTCTGTGAGGAATGTGTGTGCAGTGAACAGCAATCAAAACACGGGGATGACATGCTGATATGTAAAATGTCTTTTTTTTTCCTGGTACCTAGTCTTGCCCCCACCAGATGCTCACAGAATGCTGTATGGATGGATTTTGAAAGGCACTAAGTGCTAGCCTGTTTCTCTTTCTTATCATTTGTTTGGAGGGAAAGACTTTAGCCAAAAAACAGGCAGTGTAATTCTGTTTTTAAGATGTTATTTTCAGGAGGAGAACCCGCAGTAAACAAAACACAAGAGGATGCCTTGCCAGTTAATGAAAATAATTACATAAAAAATTATGACTAAGGTTCTAAAGCTGATTTTAAGGCTTTGGCTAAGATTCTAAGACTTTGGAAAATACAAGTAACTTTTAATTAACTATGCGTGACTTTCAAAAAATTCTTCCTAACTCTGCATAGAGTACGTGAGTTTAATTTTGTCAGACTTCTATCTCTCATGTCATCTTTGTTTCTGTCAAGCTCTGAGAATAGATTTTGTCATATGTAATGTCAAGAAACTCATTTTAAAAGCATATCTTTCAGATAGAATTTATCTCATCCCACTACTCAGCACTGGCAAAGAGCACTGGCCTTGGTGCCAGCTGTTCAGAGGAGTTCTCACCATTCAGCCTGTATACATAGGGTCTCCGTGCTCCCCAGTTGAGCACCAAGCACACTTCGTTCTTGTATCTTTCATTCTCCCTGGCAGGAAAAGGTGAGGTTGACCTTTCATGTTGCTGTATTTTCTATGATTATGTAGGAAAAAGCAGGTTGAATGAGGAAACCTAGTAAAGTTCCACTCATGGGAGCGTTATTTATCTGTAGGCAGAAGGCCTGCTGAAATAATATCACACTGCCAGTAGATCAGAAAGAGATGGGTCAGTTGCAGTCGTCCTTTCACCTGTGCTGTCTTCAGGGAAGACATCTTTCAATAAAATTGTCACAAGAACTACAGGCAGCTTTCTTCTCAGAGGGGAATAAAGGCAAAATGGAATTTGAGGATGAGGGTTACTTGGAGTTCTCTGACAGTTTAAAGTCACTGTATGTTAACTGCATGTTACCAGTGTTGAGGTGTATTCTAGAATTAGTTCACACACAAGTTAGGTGTGACAGTGACCCTTACTGATCCTGCAAGGGCAAGCAAAAGAAGTCTTGGTGCCACTCTGTCAGAAATAGCTATGTGGAGGTTGATTTAAAATAATACTGGATTTGCTTTTCCTGGCTTGTTCTTGCATCACTTTGTTAAACTAGGTTACAAAAGTTTTTAAGGTGTTACATTTATGCTGAAAAAGAAAATTCACTAAACTAAAATTCTTTGTGTGGCATTAAACTAATAAGTGATGAAACATAAGATAACATAGAGTAATTTAGTATTTATTTTATTGTTGGAAATATAAAAACAGAACCCAGAAGCATAACTCAAAATACCTGGAATATTTCATACCAACTAGAAGAGCTCACTCTGATCTCATCCTCCAAACACTGATACTTCAAGTGGGATAGATGGGGAAGGCACTGAATGCACAGCAGCTCCCCAGTGTGCTGGGGACAACCTCCATCTTACCTCACACATCCTGGGGGACACTATCCATACTAGCCACCTCTTTCCTCATTGTGTCCTTGCGTCCCATGGAGATGCCACCTTACAAATGAGCCTAACTCATGTCTCATATGGCAGTTTAACATTTAAATCTTTAGTTACTGCTGAGATCAAATGGGCAACCAGAATAGATAGAATGAACTTTCATACATGGATGATCTGGATTTGAAGATGTACGCACAGAGTGATGAGCATGCAAACAGCTTCAACTTTTGAGGTGTAAATATGGAACTTTTTTGAAGAAGTGAATTTTATTGTAAATATATATGAAAATACAGCTCTCCTTGTTGTAAATAGCCAGTTGCTATGGGAATGTAGCATACAAGGCTTCATGTTTTACTACAGAAAAGTCTCCACATAGCGTGCTATCATGGGCCTTAGGCATCTGAAGTAACTGAGAAGAAATTAAATAATTAGAAGAAAGTATGTATTTAATGACATTAATTTCTCTTTAAAATACAGTTTGTAGTCCGTCCTTAGAGAGCTCTTGAGAGTATCTTGCCATATGAGATTTTCTGAGCACTGACAGAGCTTTTAAATGGTTGTTAAGAGACTGGTATTTCCAAGAGATCAGTGTGGTTTACTTTAATATGAATCGAACCCTAATTTCAAGACTAATGTCTTTCTTCTGTTTCTATATGCAGCAGATGGCACATGCGACTACATCCTACTTTCTAATTCCTATGTGACATTTATTATTCATCAGAAAGAAAGTTTAAAATATTATCTTTTCCAACTCCTGGTTTGGGTAATTATATAAATTAAAGAAAATGTTGCTTTATTTTTAATTTTTATATTTTATTTGACGATATAAAAGATATGAAAACATAGCATAGGGGCCACCCAGTGGGGCAGAGGTGAACTGTTCTGCCAAGGAACAGTTCAGTAAAGCAGAGCACGAATGTTCAAAATTTCTGCTTGCCACCATTTTCTACTATTTCTGTGTTCATTTGGGCATATTTTCCCATTAAGTACTAATAGGTTCGTAGCAGTGTTCCAATACTGTTGGCTACATATTGAAATATATTCAAGTCTTCTGATTTCTGAGCTTCTTATCTGACTAATTGAAAAATTGAAAATCTGTATTTTTAAGTGGGTATGATGTTTGTAATATACCATACTAGACTTAAAAAGTGTAAGAGTCTTAGCCAGGAGGAAAAATTGCTTAAGATATAAAAATGTATTGCATGCTGTTAACTTATTTTTTTTCTTTAGACTGAAATAGTCCTTGAATTGGTTTTTGAAAGACACCTAAATGTTTTACAAGTACATATTCCTGGTTTTCAAGAGTTGTTGTTTTTTTTTTTCCTAGCAAATGATGTAGTTTGTTGTTTATTTATTCGTTGTTCTTTTTTTTTCTGTTTACAATTATACTGAGACAATAACAAGGTATTGCCCAGCTCACAGGTTATCAGTTTCACTAAATTCTGCATAGAAACCAAAATGTTAATTTTGAACTTTTTCCTCTCCAAACAATTATAAAAAGATTGGAGATGCAATTGTATCTTCTGTGTCTTGTTTTTTCATTTTGTTTTGTTTTAAAGAAGTAGAATCAATTTAGAATGCAGGATTGGTTTAGTTTCTGAAAGTAGTAAGGTGCTTTGAGTTATACCTTTCTGCTACTTCTGTTCAGCCTCTTGAGTTTAAAAAGAGCGGTTCCATGGCAACCTGTTTACAAACTGTCATACACAGCTGTTCTTCAATAGAAAAACTAGTCATTGATTTAAATCTTCTATAACATATCCATCCTGAAGAAAAATAAATAGTATTTGTTATCAATTCATGCTATTTTTGTTGAATTATTTTTGTTATAACTAAAGATATTTATTTATCCCCATAAACTAATCTCTGTTTATTCGCCTTATAGAAGCTATATATATCTTACCACATGAAAATAAACATATAAAGGAGAAAAATGCTTGTCTTAACAGATTCAGCATTCTTGAATTCAGAGAATATATCAGTTAATATTGTAATTATTCTTCACTGTATATCATATCTCCATGTGATCATAGATTCAAATCTCTTAGTTATTATTCTGATGCTGTTAATTAAATTCCACGGGCTATACAGCTAGATATGCTTAACAGAAGCTTCAGTAAGATATGATTTAATTTGAAGTACTTTGTAGAGTGCCACTGTGATAATAGCAAAGAAAAGTAGAAATGCAACAATAACTATGCTCTACTTCCCTAGTCATTCAATGCATATGTTATAATTATTTTTAAGCTCAGGAAGGATACATGTACTTTAGTTCTTATAGTTCCTTTTTCCTTGAGAGCTACAGTTTCTTTTTAGAGTGATCTTTATTCAAATGAATCCAAGATCTTCAGGTCTTAGAGTCAGTGTTCTACCTACTAAGGTTATCAACCTTATTATTCCCTTTAAGACATTCTGTCAGGATAAAATTCCTCCAAAACAATCATAATACAAGAGATAACATGAATATGATCATATACAAATTTGAATAAACTGTTTTCTTTATTCATCTTTCTTGTAGTTCTAAACTAATTGTTAAAAGAAATTCCTTTATTATTAGAAAATCTAACGATATATGGATTAATAGGTTCACGCTCTTTTAAGCTCCTGAAAGGTACGTGCCTTTCAGAAACATAAATAAAACTTTAATTACAATACAATAGTTCAACTATTTGCAGGTTAGTTTAGTTAAAAATCCAGACTTATGTCTTGATAGGAGCCCTAGTATCAAAGCAATTTAAAGCTTATTCCTCTAGAAATTTGTTTTTGCCACCTGCCTACAGAAAACAAACAAAAAACGGTATATTGCTACAATCCCTACAGCTTGCATCACACTTCCACTATGTATCATATTTTTGCTACTACATCCAGATGGGTTGCTCAGTTCCCATCTAGTTAGTAAGTAATATTCTCCCAGACCGATCATAAAGGGGAATAACTTGTAGTATTGCTTACAATTTTTAAATGTATAGTTTTGTTGTATTCGGGATTCTATCATTTTCCCTCTCATACTCTCCTTTTGTCTGCCTTTCCCTCTATTTCCCTCTCTAATTCTGTACCTCTGATTTTCCTATAATTCATGGTTGTAGAGATTTCCTAATAGATATCATCATGGTAGCATAATTTTTCATGTTTTAATTTTTAGAATATTAAAATGGTTGGATTTACTTATATGTCTGCATACTATTTTCTTACGAAATTTTATTGGCAATATTTTTTCAAGGTTATTTATGTGATTTCAAGTATTGTGGATTATTCTAGTTCTTGGTCATAACTGCCCTCTTGTGTGTCATATTTTCAAATTTAAAGTTCTGAAAATTTAAGACAAAAATTGATATACTGTTTATTTCTGTAGAACTTGCTCTGAAGAGGTTCTTCAAAGAGTCAAGTAAATACTTCATTATTAATTAGGAGTGGGTGTTTTTTGTTGTTTTTTAGTTTTGGGTTTTTTTTTTTTTTTTAGGTCATAACATTCATTAAAAATAATCCATAAATCCACTGATGAAGGAAATATTTCCTGCGCATACATATATTTTCCTCTCAGCTTTTCCCTACATTTTCTACTCATCAAACTTAATTCAGCTGATAGGTAGGGGAAAGTACAAATATTTTACTTTTTCCACTGATAATAGCCTGAGAATTACAAATCCAAAACAAATTTCTTCAGTCATTCCTGAGCCTTCAAAAGCTTCAGTTAAAGCAGAGCGAGCAAAACACAGACAAAATATCTGCATTTGAAATTTCTCTCTGGTATGATCCAACTGTTTGTTTTCAGCCCTATTGAGAGGAAGGAAAAAGCCCTGTTTAACTGTTTCCAAAGTAATTATTACCACAAAGTAAAAAACAAGGCTACCAGTGCTTGAAGGGTTGTCACTACCCAAATGCTTGGTATTTTCTAGCTTTTGCAGAACATGTCATTACTTGATCAAAGCCCAGTCTGGCCAATTGATCTTCTTTTTTCCCCTGAGAATCTGTATACAGTACTCCACTTTCTACAAATACATGAATTCTCTGATCAATGGAGTGAACGTATCACATATTCAGATTCCTCTTCTGTTTACCCATTGCTTTTCACATCTAAATTAAATTGCAAAGAGCTGCAGGGCTCCTCAGAGAGTCCCTTAGCCCATGTATTCATTAGTGCATAGACACAACAGCAACAAACTCAAGGCAAAATGGATGTTATCTTTCATACATTTGTGAGCTTCAATTTCCATCTAGTTATTAAACATTACTTCCCAGCAAGTATTCTTTCTAGGAAATGGGTGTACAATTTGGTTTTGGATTGGTTTTCTCTCCATATTTCTTAGAAGCACAGCTCTTTCCAATACGTTAACTGAATTGAAATAGGCTCTCTGAAGCATGATATGCACAGAAGGTAAGTCCAATCCAGATGAAATCTTTCACAGCAAAGTCCTTCCTAAACTGATACAATTCTCTGCATCTGCGGATTCAGAACTACACTCATGCAGATGGAGCTCTGAGAACAACGCTAACTCCCAAACCCATTGTTTTTCATCCCCTTACCAAATATTCTAAGACAGGGAAATCTAATGAAATGATTTCAAAGGATTTCATCTTCTTATTCCAGTAATCATTTGATTTTTCCATCGAGCTTTATTATTCTCAGAGTTCTATGTGATTTCCACATAGAGGAAACACTAACACATGATAATTTAAAACTCTCTTTATAATTCCTCATAAGAACTTCAATAAATCATTATAGTATTATCATTATTCAGACTTGTTTTGACAAGGCTACAACCTTCATGTTTCAAAATGAGTTAGATCTGAATTTATGTAAACTCAGGGTAGCTTATGTGTTCTGAAAATGTCAAGAAATTTTCACTGCTATATATCTTCATAGTGCTAATTTACCACTAGAACCATATGTTCCTAATCTTAGATTACAGCTGTATAAAACAGTCAGATTCATGTTCATTAAAAGTATGCCTGTGGATAGGTCAGCCTATATGTATTTATTTTAGGTACGAGTTAGGGTTCACATTATACTGCTAGTCACTTGGTAGAGGCTGAGATAGGAATGATACAGAGGAACTGACAAGGAAAGAAAATGTGGTAACAAGACTTTTTTTGTCTGTAGAAGGAAGATTCATATCCATATTCAAAGGATTATTTATATATTACACGTTTGCTATAATCTTGCTAGCACAGAAATAAAATGACAGAGGTGATATTTCAAAGAGTGGATTTCTTTTCATAAGTATTCAAGGTTACAGTTTTGGTTCTTTTTAACAAGTTGGAGAAAAGCACTGTCAAGTATAATGAAGAAAAAAATATCCAATAGCAAAACAGCTGCTTATGGTTGACTTTCCTTCTTCTCAAAATGGTTCATGAAGGTGAGAGATGCTTGTTCCCACTTTGCTATATATAAAAATGTTCTATGAAGGGAAATCTAGTATGTAATATGTTGTAAGAAATGCCATGCAGTATTGTTAATTTATTTTTCGTGTTTTTGTTTAAGCCAGTTAAATAGATACATTAAACTTATATGAGTTGTTGGCACGCAAGTTATTGCTTCCTGGGGACTACGGCAAGTTACTGAAACCTTTTTGAAATGATGTCAGGATTTTTTGTAATTGAATATGCATATTTTACATGTTAGAGGCTGAAATACACTTTTTTTTGGCAGGCTGTTTCAACAGATGCACATGCTGGGGCCTTGTTCAGGGAGGTCTTACAGCATACGTAAGTCAATATTTGTGCATAATTTATAAAATTGAGCAGTGGAACATGGCTTTTCCATCAAATTTACACAATCATATTTCTCTCACTTTGTTTTTTGTATGAGGAGAACAGGATGTAGAAGCCCAAAAGACATCAAGGATGTTAAAAATAAAATAAATAATAATTAAATTAAAATGTAGGACAATTAACTACATTTTATTAGCTAATTCTAGTAGAAATTGACATTTTTGCTACTAAATAAAAAGTATGAATAGAAAGCAGAAACAAAGAGTACTGAAAACTTGTAATTAGTCTTTCAAATCCATACTCCAGTCTCTGAAAGTTTCTGTTTAATTATCCTGTCTGTCAACTTCTTTCAGGTTTTGATGAAAGATAGAAACATAGACTAGGTTGTACTGAGCAGAAGTTATTTTCAAAACATGTCTAAAGTGTTCATAATGTTGTTTAAACAGTTCCCTTCTAGTTCTTTATATTGCCTTCATATATTCCAACTATGAATAAGGGAGGGCAGAGTTAACATGCTTGTGAGGAAAGTGAATTGTGTCTCAAACATGATGCTGTAGTGACTGAAGGTCACTGAACTCAAACCACACTTCCATAATAATTAGAAATACATTGAAAAAGATCAGGAGTTTAAACATCATCAACCAATTTTCTGTGCAAAGACAGTGCACGTACTAAGATAATATAATCCTGAAATATTTTAAATGCCAATAAAATCTTATGAGCATTTTTCTGGAGGAGGATCCCCTATTTCACTACATTTTAAGCATATTCTTGTTGATCAAATTTAAAAGACGGGAATAAGATCAACGGTGTTCCTGGCACAGCTACTTGCATTTACAAAATGTGCTAGCTCATGTTCTGCTCATTCATTATTTTCTTTTCTTTTTTTTTTGTTAGTTCTGATTACTAAGATAATATCCTACCATTTTTATGTTGTCACTATAGACGGGATATCAATAGATGTTTCATTACGACATACATTCAAGGTTTATAGGAAAAACTTATTTACTGAAGCCTTTATAGTGAATTTTGAGCAGTGATGAAAGCATGCTATTGGTTGTTTAAAATTAAAAAATGTAGGACAACGGAAAAACTGAAAATCCATTCAGGTGATCCTAATTTACCATTAGTTCCAGCTACTATCTTTAATTTACTTCCTATCAAGAAATAATGACAGAGTGGTGACCGAGATTCATAATTTTTCATTCCAGGAAAAATATCCATTAGACAGTATTATAGATTTTCAGTGTAAAAATCTGAGATTTTGATTATTACTTTATTTTTGGTATGGCAAAAATACTCTAAGTTTGTTGTCTATAGCATCTTTTTATTGTGCTTCCAAAACCAGAAATATTGAAGTATATATACTTAAAAATAATCTAAAAGGAAACAAAATATGAAAAAAGTTTATTACAGTTTCTATATAATATCTCAGCAAATGTCTTTGATGCTTTTGCTTACATTACCGCAAGTTTCAGTGAGTAAATAATTTTGCAATGAAAATATTATCATCTCTGTTATTTAGTGAAATTCTAAAACATCAAAGCATCTTTAGTCACTAAACCAATAAACCTGGATTGAACACAGTTGTTTTAAGCAGTTGAGATTTTGTCAAATTCATAGCAAATTAATTACATTACTGAAAACTGAGAAAAAATGCAGCAATTTCCAATTAGATTTCATAGAATAGAATCTTACTGCCATAAATTTCCAATAAAATGATAAAAACATCAAAGGTATGGTGTTAGAGTTGGCATCAAGGTCATAGTTTACATAGACAGCAATAAACTTCCTTATATAATAGGGAGAACTAGCTAAGAATTCAGCTTTATCAAGCATATCATAATACAAACAACTAGAATAATGAATCTAAAGACAATTTCCCAGTATGCAGATGTGGTTAAATTGGGTGGAACGTCAAGTAATGAGGACTAATAAAGAAGAACTTGAATCACTGAAGAAATATGCCTGAGCTAATTTATAGTAAATAAGCACTGACAAAGATGGATGTATCTTTTAGTGTTAAACTGAAAGAAACCTCATCTGTGTGAATGGACTGATGTAGAACTCTTCTCATTTCAGATGGATAATTCCCACTTCTGTCAATATCCTGAGTATGTACATACTTATAAGTATATATATGTATAAAAAAATATTTTTATATAAACATTGTTCCACAGTAAATATAACAACAAAAAATGAAAGATGATGAAAAGAAGGATGTGAAGTATCAAATGGGAATAGAAATGAAAAAAGAATAGAGGAATAAGAGTGCAATAAGCAGGAAGTACAACGTATTTAAAGTTCTTTTGAAAGCTTCAAAGCTAGAATCAAATACAAATTGAGGAGTCTTGCTTTAGTAGGAAGATTCAGCAGAATAAATATTTTTTTCTTTCCTATATCTAAATTCTTACTGTAAGATTACTGAGTTCTGACTTCTTTGTCAAGTGGAAAAGTTTTCCTATATGATATCTTTGAAAATGCAGCAGCTTTCTTTTCCAGTCCTTTATTCTTTCTGAACTACCTTACCCATATTGAAAATTTAAGTCTCAACATAAATAGAGCATGAGAGTTTAGTAAAGATAAGCATCTCAAATTTTAGCTACTGTTCATAAAACTTGGACCAAAGTAGCCTAGAAAACTCATTGAAATAAGCAGTCTTTATATATATACCCTTTTATTACCATATACTCACACTGTGGTAAAGATGCAAGTTTTATGACTTAGCCTCTGTGGTTAGATTCCTCCAGAACTAAATGTTCTTTGGCCTTCAGAAGGCCTTATTGTCCCTTTCCAATTACCTGTATTGTCCTCAGTATTCTTTTACATTTTATTTTACCACAGGCCCCATCCATGGCCTGAATCCAATCCCAGTTTTACAACTTACTTTACTTTCAGAGTGAGATAGCTTTATCAGTTTCTCTCTTTCTTCAGCTTGATATTTGAGCAATAGTAATTAGGAGCTGTTACTTTTGGAGCAACTACGTAGTGCTACTATCTTGAATTCTTCAGGATTTTTGGCATGCCTAAGGAGAACTAATGCACTTCCAGAAAGAAGCATGAAGAACATGTGACTCATGATAAGCCTATGCATGTCTTTTTCTTCAAGAAATACTAAAAGTACTGGATTTCAGAGCAGGGATGTTTTAGTATCAAGGCAGTTTTGAAAACAAACCTCAATAGTAAAATCAATATACATTAGAACAAATAATCCTCAAGAAACAAAAAAACTCGCCAAACTAGGCTACCACTATGCTAATACTAGTACTGCTTTTGCCGAGTCATTGTTTTCTTGTTTCTCTACACATGCTCTCTGCATATCTAACCGGAAGATGCTCAGACTGTAGGGATTGTCTTTATTCTGCTTTGCATATGCTTAGTCTGTCAGTGCTTTTCGATATATAGATGTGTACTTCTAATTGTGATTATTCTTAGAAGTAGAGCTATTTAACCATGTATGTGGTATTTCCAATTTTCTCAGTCTTTTCTAATAAGAAAATGTAATAAGTCAGTGAGAACAGAAGAATACAATATTTTAAAAGCATATGATCTGTGTCAGAGAGAATGCTAATGAGACACTTTATTTTGGATAATTGAACTGACTGGTTTATGTTTGGGGTTCAAATAAATAAGAAATTAGAGTGGAAGCCAATGGAAAATCCTTAAAGGATTTTCATTTCATTAAGAGTTTCATTAAGAGTCCTTTTATTATTATTGTCATTCCAAGAATTAGCAACACTAAATTGTTCTATAGGATCAAAGAAATTAGACCAAAGGATGTCTATTATAAGCCATTGGATAACTGAATTGCATAAAGAGACACTGACCTCTGTCAACCAAAGACACACAGCCAAGGACTGTTTAGGAGCAGCAGAAAAGAAATGATACAACTAACTGATCACATACTAGTGACTTGAGTGCCATGCAATGCTCTGAACATAGCATGCCCACTGTCATTGAAGTTACTTGTAAGGTTCAACTAGAAAATGAGATCAATCCTTTCCTCTCTATGCTTTATTTTTCTTCCTCTGAGGAATCAGTTTTAGACCACTTGACAGAAACACAGATATGTTTTTGATCACCAGCAGCTGGATTTGCTGTGATCCTGCTCTGAACTTAATAACTAACCAGCTACTTAGCAGTCTGACTAACTGAATAAATCACTGAGTGCTAGCTTTAAAGCTTCTCTATATAACTGATGAAAGCTAACAATGTCAGTACCACAGGCAAATTATCCTTTTCTTAAAATGATTATATTATATAGGACAGATTTTAAAACTGTTTTTACTAGTGAGATACCATAGCTTGTTTATTATTCCTGCTGTTTGTTATTATTGTTTCTATGCTAACTCTAGCTAAACAAGTTATTTTTCAAATACAACCAAACAAATTCTATATTCAAAGGCATGTCTCTCTGGACCGTATATGCCTTCGAGGGAAATCCTTAAGCATTCTAGTTTGTGATGTCTACAGTGAGCCCAACTCAAAGGATAGCCAAGGTTTTGTGTCATCTGATTCCAACGTGCGGCTACTTTGCAGCATGCAAAGGATGCTTGAGCTCAGGTAGGAGAGAGTGAAAAGGTTAGTTCCTTTCTGAATATTTATTTTTCTCTTCAGACACTTGGCACAATAACAACTAATTTAAATTTCATTTTGATTTTTTTGCATAATAATTATTGGTTTGTTTTGATAATAGCTGGAGGGTATGTGTCAGATTGTAGAATGAGCTTAAAAATAAAAGAAGCATCTACTGTTTTGTAAAACAGAATATAAAACTGCTCAATTTATAAAACTCCCTGAGGTGCTCCGGTTGAATACTCAGATAAATTCAGGAAGCACCATAATAAAGTTTCAAATATTTCCTTTTAAAGAAGTGTAGCACTTTTTCCTAAGTCTTGAGTTTGTTGACAGTGCCAAAAATGCTTCCCATATTGCTCCTTTTAGACTCCAGAAAATACAAAAAAAAAAAAAAAAAAAAAAGGGAAAAAAAAAGCAGATAAAAATGTTTTTTTATGCCTTTGTCTGTGAAGACAGAAATGCTCGTACTGCTTGATGCTCCCAGGAGGAACAATCAACATATTGTACAATGAGAGACAATAAATGTATTTAAAAGATGTTTTCAAGGTGACTAATATTAGTAATCAAATGTGTGTTTAACTGGAATCCTTGAGAAGAATAGATATGTTTATTATTATTTATTGACATTGTTATGCAAAATGCTACCTCATCTCTTAATATTCTTTTTGTTCACACATTTTTACTATTTAGATATTTGCAGAAAAATGAAAAACATTTTAATACAAATAAATGTAATAATTAGTAATAAATATTAATAAATTTAATACTAATAAATAATACTAATAAAACTGATATTTAAAAGTTGTGGGTTTTTTTGCTTCTTTTGAAATTGCCTGCTTGATGGTAACATACATTCACTTTGAAACCTCTAGTACAAAAATTTACAGTATTAGTAGCCTGAAGCAATTGTTATATTTTAATGTCTTTATGGCAGTAGAAGCTGTGCAAGTTGTCTCCTTCCCACCTTGGTTTTCTAGGAAACCATTAGCTTAACAAGCAATTTTCCCAGAAGAATAACTCAGGGTCAAGTTGAAAAACTTTTCTGGAAATAAATTTGGTTTTGAATATAAAAGTCTTGGAGCTGAAATTCAGTTATTAAAATGGCAAATTACATGAAAGATTTCTTGAGGTAGAAGTACACTGGAAAGAAAAGTAAAACATCTAAATCTTCAGTGGAATGAGGAACTCCTCTATTATGAGGTCACTCCCAAAGTAATGCCTCCCATTTATTTCCATGGAAACTACAACATACAAAGAGCACCATAACACTATTTGACAGAGGGAATTCTCTGCAAAACAAAACGCTATTTATCAACATAGTAACTACTTTAGCTATGTATTTTTAACGGTGTTGAACAAGAGCATGCATGCCACATTTGTAAAAATCTGCACCAGTGAAGGTGATCCACTGTTCCTGTTATACTGCTGATACACACCATCCCTGCCTCACTGCGCTCATGTCTACTGGTTTGGTTGCTGCTGCTTCACTCAGCATAAAATGGGCGTTTAGTCTAAGGATGGAGCTAAATGTTCCAGGAACAATCTGTAAACAACAGCAAGTGACTAGTGTTTTGAAATGGATGCCTTCTTTGTTGGTGATGTTTTGTTTGGTTGATTGTTTTGGTTGATTTGCTCACGTTAAAATGAAATGAAATGAATGAATTCTGGGAAATATTATTCAAACCTAAAATCTACATTGGACACAACATACAAAGAAAAATCTATTCCAGTATATCGTACTTATTGACCTGACAGTTCATTGAAATAGCTATATTATTTATATAATGTCCATTGTTCAGTTTTCCTTTGTTCTAGGAACTCAGAATAAAGGTCTAGTTTTTTCTTTATTTCTCTTGATTCTTTCCAGATTATTTCAGAGTATGCTTTTTCCAGTTATGTATGGACTGATTTATCTGTAACAAACATATCGAGGGAGAACTCTCCTCAAACACTTGGGAAAGAAAGTACACATTTCACAAATGAGCTGTTAATTTCTTTCCCATTTCAGCACCCATGTACTCAGGGAACTGGAGCAGATGTGATGAGAATGATGGATGTTCCTAATTGGTTGCCATTGTACTCCTGCAATTTTAGAAGGTCATGGAGTGAAGAAAATGAAAAACCTCTGTTTTGGCAAAGTAACATTGGCATGGCAATCATAAAAACAAATAGATTTGTGCTCTTATCTAACATAAAATCCTAAAACCTTCTATAACAAGTGTTTTAAAAATCATATAAGGCTGCCATCTTTCAGACTCTTTGCACTGGGTTTGTTAGTATTGTTTTCATTTATCCTGTGTTCAAATTTTGATCGCAAATTTTGATTATGTGTTCATAAATTTCTAATCTTTTATCTACATATATTTTGCATTCTCTAAGTATGCAAGTATCACAAGCAATCCCACAAAATCAACTATTTTTGTTCTGTAATATTTCTGTGACTATGACCCATATTCATACTGACGGAATTCAGACAGACCCTCCACCTCTGAGGCAGTAAGTAGCTGCATCTTTGTTCCTTCTATTTTCACATGGCAGAACTTCTCTTCCCTTGATCATTACAGCTGCTTCTTTTTTTTTAAAAAAAAAAAAAGAATCTTTGTGTTAACCTTCATTGAATAAGGATGACCAGGACTAGTTTAGTTTATGCAGCATTAAAATAAGGATTCACTTACGTCTGGCACATGGTTTTAGTTCTTTCTTATAATTACTGGAAAGCTTCTTACAAATATAACATATGATTTTATTTTTTACGTCTGTAAAAGCATATATCTCACCATCGTTATGAAATCAACTAATACACCTTGAGCTTTTAATAAAAAGCAAAATGTGGTATTCATAATTAGTCTGACCAATTCACTTCATAGGAAAAGTATGTTATTTAAAAAAAAAAAAAAGTGTTCTAGTGGAAGAGATTATTTGGGAACCTGGTATGGACATGTCATTATAAGAAAAGAATAAATGATAATAAACTGAAACTAGCTGTTCTTGTCAGAAAAGTTATTGTGTGATGCACAAGTGCTAATAGCATTGTCACTGTTGTGCAGAAAGTAGTAGGGAAGAAATGTCCTTCAGCATCAAGTGCCATTCAAAAATAAACATTCCTAAAGTGCAAGGAAATTGAAAGGATTTGCTTGACAGACTGCGATAGATTATCATCGAAAGGGGGACAAGAACTCTTCCCATTTTTTGAGACAAACATTTTATGACTTCAAGGCCAAAACCAACACACAAAACACTAAAGAGCCAGCTCCAACCAGCCCTGCACTCCTCCACAGATTGAACCCAAAGCAATTTTGTAAATTGTCTTAAATGAGGTGTTTAATGAAGAAACAATCACCTAACGTGTCCAAAGAAGTCTGAATGGTGCTTAAGGTAAAGATCTGGGAGACTAAGCTTTCCTGAGAGGAGCATGATATATTCATGAGGGATACCAGAAATATCCTCGTGGCAAAAATAAGTATACAAAGCAATATAGCCTGAAGCCTCAGAGGAAGAAATTGATCCACTCTTCTCACACCCATAATCTGGCCACTTCAGTTCAATGTCACAGAAGTTGGATGCTTACAAGAGAAACCATCTGTAAAACCACAAACTCTAGAACTGCAGAGCCTTACGCAGCTCCCTCCAAGGATCTTTCCCTCCCTTTTGTTTGCCCAGATCATTAAAGAAGAATGTAAAATGACACTGTACAAATTAGACTAAAACCTAAATGTTTTTCTGTCAGCTTGTATATTTGCATTCAGTGTTCACAACTATTATAAGAAATATAATGCTAACTATTGAAACAAGTAATGTAATATTATTATTCTTACAATTTTCATTAAAAATCAGCTCTGGGTCATTTTCAAAGACAGAATATTTGGCTTCGTCAAAACTTCTTTTGACCCAATGCGGTTGTGCACATGCTACATGTAGATCATGCCTCATGGCCTGGCAATG
The DNA here is from genome assembly GCA_028571105.1 of Tragopan temminckii. Taxonomy (NCBI): domain Eukaryota; kingdom Metazoa; phylum Chordata; class Aves; order Galliformes; family Phasianidae; genus Tragopan; species Tragopan temminckii. The sequence goes on from JAOWBP010002392.1 coordinate 50,814,386, forward strand.
TACTTCATCAGTTGATTTCTATAGTCTTCCAAGTCTACCATCTTGAGTTATGAAGTATTCATTACAGTTTCCATGGCACCTCATTTTACCAACTCCTTAATTGGTCCTTATGATTTAGTGGAAAATATGAAGCTTATACAAGTACTAACCTTCCCTTAACCTGTGAACATCCAAGGTGCCTGTTAGAAAAGGTTATTTTGTTTAAATGCTTACAGATAAAACAATGTCGTCTTCTTTTACCTTTCAGCTAATATCCCTGTTTACATAAGGTAAATGAGAATTGAAAATGACAAAGTAAATAATTATGTTGAAAAAACAGAGTCACACTCACAAAAGATAAACATGAAAATGAAATATAACCCAGAGACCATATTCCTAGTTCATATTCACTGCAGTTTTCTTTGAAGAAAAACTGCTGCAGAAGCTAAGTCAGCACAACTCTACAGGAATCCTCAACCTCTCTTAAGCACAGGGCTGCTGTTGAGACTTTCTTGGCCAAAGAGATGATTAAATAGATATGGGTTGGAATAAAATCTCTTGATAAGTAAATGCATGGCTATGTATAGAGTCCTGTTATTTTCTGAATTAATTCCTGAATTGCATGGTTTGCTTCGAATTTGTGTGATTTTTGAGACTGTTACTACGTCTTGTAAATCTTTTGCTCAAGGAAATTTGCACTGTATACACATTTTGGAAATCATATAAACTCAGACTTGAAGTTAGTGTGTGAACTCACTTAATACATTGTGAAATATAAGGTTTGGTCCTTGATTACAGGACTTTGACTCAATCATCTAAAGGTCATTGTAAACATAGTCAGCTGCTTCTGATTTAGCTTCTTCCCCAGACCATTGCTAATTATTTTAGGTTTTCTGCCATAAAGGCGGAGGTTTTATAGGAAGTTGTGTCTGTCTCTCTATGCGTCATCTTGTGTTTTGTTTTTCTGAATGAGAGGGAATGAGATACATATCAGTGGAAAGATTTCCCTTAGTAGCTCATTGTACCTGCACAAAATTAGGTATGCTTAGACTGAAAACAAACAAACAAACAAATAAATAAATAAAATGTGAAACTTTGCAAATGATAAATTGTTTGCCTACTTACAGCATTTATTTTTTTCATCTAAAACTCTATGAACCTATACAGATTATCTGGAATCCACTTTTTACCTGAAAGAGACCAATTTTTGCCAAGGTCAGGAAACTCTCTGAACTTAGACATGATTTATGCATGGTAACATGGATCAGAAGTTTGTCAGAAGAGGCACATTATTAGTGAGATAAATTATGAAAAAATGAGATTGTTTCCTGCTAAGTATCTATACATAGACCTTAATCCTTTCTTGGGAAAGGATGATAAGGGCCATGAATGCAACGGGGTATTCTGGATACAATCTTGTCCTCTTGATTCTGAAGTGAGGATTTTGCGAAAAATAAATAATAAAATAATTAAACTAAGAACAGCCTTTAAGAAATTTCTTCATCATTTAAATAGGGTATAATTACAGTACAACTTCAAAATTAAGCATTGATTAACAAACTAAAACTTTAAAGATAAGAAGTCAAGGAAAAAAAGTCAAATTCAAGTTATAATAAGGCAAATATAACTTTAAAAAAAAAAAATTCTAGTAATTCCCAAATCTGATTAATAAGAGAAAAAGGCTCAGCACTGGTACAGGAGACAAAGACTAAACCCATGATGGATTTGGATGGCTTATTTAACAGCTTAAGAGAATTTAAACCTTATTCAGTTATGTCACACATGTCTTTACTGGCTCTTCCTAGCACTGGGTTTATTATCACTCCATTCCCCACCTAGGAGTTTGCTTCTATCTTGCAGGTGTCTGCCTTCTGCATCACCAGCTAAGGTCTCTGGACTTCCTCTAGCATTTCTGTCCATGCATCTTTCTGATGTCCAGGACCCCCTCCAGTCATTCCAACATCCACAGTCTTCACCTTCTGCTTTCCAGACCTGGACATGAGCCAGCAATGTGCCTTCACAGCACAGAAAGCCAACTGTATCTTAGGCTGCATCAAAATAAGCATGGCCAGCAGGGCAAGGGAAATGATTCTTCTCCTCTACTCTGTGCTGGTGAGGCCTCACCTTGAGCACTGAGTCCACATGTGGAGTCCTCAGTACAGGAGAGACATAGAACTATTGGGACACTTCCAGAGGAGGGCCACAAAAATGATCCATGGGTGGGAACACCTTCCCTAAAAGGACAGACTGAGAGAGCTGGGGCTTCAAGGTGAACTGATAGCAGCTTTTCAACCTAAGGGGAGCTACAGGAAAGAAAGGGACAGATTCTTTATCAGAGACTGTTGTGATAGAATGAGGGGAAATGGCTTCAAGTTTAAGAGAGTATATTTAGCTTGGATAAAAGGAATAAGTCTTTTACAGTGAGGGTGGTGAGGCACTGGAACAGGTTGCTTTGAGATTTGCTGCATCCACCACATCTCTGAAGACTCTGTAGGCTTGGCTATACCAGGCCCTGGGATACCTGATCTAGCTGTGCAAGTCCCTATCCATTACAGGGAAATTGGACTAGGTGACCTTTAAAGGCTCCTTCCAACGCTAAGGATTCTATGATTCTACGATTCTGTGATTCTATGACTTTTTGCAAAATAGCCGCGTGGTAAAAAAAAAAAATAAAATAAAAGAGCTTGCTTCTAGTCAATCTTTTCCTCTTAGATGCATGAACTCGCAGTTTCTACTCCTAAGCACATTTTTTCCATTAGACTACTGAAAGTAGCCTGCATCAAGATTGAAATCCTTATAGCCAGTGAAACCTGGATAATTATGGAGGGAAAAAAAAGAAAGGAAGAAGGAAAAAGAAAAACGCATAAGAAAGGCTTGGTGTGCATCTTTTTCTTAAAGACAGAACTGTAGAAGGGAAGTCTTAGTGCTGATACTGCATGGTACTATGGTACAATGCAGTGATATCTTAATGAAAAATATAAATAATTAAGCAAAAATGGAAGCTCTCTCAGCACTGAGTACTTCTATTATTTTACAATAAAATCTATGCTTTTCTTTTTTTTTTTCATTTAAGTGTTACTCAATAAAAGAAATTCAAACATTTTCTTTCATGTCAATTACACATTTTTTGACATATTGCCTGATTTGTAATGAAAATTAATTTGGAAATTATACACTTGGCTAAAAAAGGGTTTCAATACTTTTCATTCAAGCAGTATGTTGTGTGTTATACAGAGTAATCTTGTGACACATTATTTACAAATCCATGCTGTCTTTAATCCCTTCTCCAGTGTCTTCTGCCATCTGCCTGAAAATGCAAATTTGAAACTGCGTTTGGGATAGACAAACAATAAAAGGAAGAAAAACATTGAAATTGAAATTTTAAGATAAAAATATCAGTAGCAAAATTGATCACAAAGTTGATTTCACTTCAGGAAATACAAATAGCAAATATAAGGAAAAATAAGCTCAAATACAAGACCAAAAAAAAAGAAAAAAAAAAACTTTGAAAAATACACCAACGTCACCATGACTTAACCAGGAGCCACATATGTATACAAAATACTATCTAGGATACTATCACAAGAAAATAAATATCGGGTGGAATTTACAAGTAAAAATTTAGTTTCTGCTTGTGTTTTAAGGACTTCAGTACTTAATTCTTAAGCTCTGAAATTCTTTAGGAAAATACTACTAGTTCAGTTTGAAACCTTTTAGGAAGTCATCACAATAACTAAATAAAGTTGACAGTCTGCATCTTAAACCCTTCTGGAACTGCAAAATATCTGGTATGTTTGTAAAACAAGAACATATTGGCAATGGCTTTTTCTAAATCAAACATATCTTTGCAATTTCTGTGCCATAGCACATCAGATCTGATTATATCATATTACAGTATGTGTTGATGTAACCATGGCAATCATTAAATTCATTCTTGGAATTTATAGGACACATGGATTCTCCAGACTGTTAAAACATTTGTTTTAAGAATGCAACATTTTCTTCTTCAAAAATATTTTTAAAGAAAATTCGAGGTTTATATAGAATGTTCAGATGCTGAATAAGTTGTTCTTATATAATCCAGCCTAATGTATTTATTTCATACTAACATTTCTCACTTGCTATTAATCAATCTGAATTAAGTACATTCTACTGTGCCAGTATACTACACGTGATTCCTGGCATTGATCGATTCACTATACGCTTGAGCACTGATTTAAAACTTGATCTGGAAGATATAAATGGTAATTCCCCTGGGGAGACGAGTCAAGATCTCTCAGAAGTACAACATTTAGTGATAAATTAGATTGTTTAATTTTAAACATGAGTACAGGTTAGTTGTAATCCCAATAAATCATCTACCAATATCTACACTAGGTAGAATTTTAATTCACCTTTGCAAGGAAAAGCCCTAACCTGTAATTTGTTTTTATCGAACAGATAATGGAAAGATCAAATGATAAGGTTGAAGAGAAAATGCTTAGATGTTAAGAAAAGTCTTTTATTTTACTTTACAATGACCATTTGTAAATACCAATATTTAGGATGTGTTGAACTGTTAGGACTGTCCATAGTAATATAATTATTGTAAAAAATATAAGAACATTCTAGGGATACAAGCAAAGTATTAAACTACTTGTTAAGCAGCGCTAAGAACTCTATAGGGTGGCAGAGAGGTTAACCACAAGATCCTTAGAAATGGAAATATGAGGTTGTTTTCTGAAACACACTTCAACTTGCAAGGACAAGCAGAAAAACAGCCATAAGAGTTATGAATCTTTTCTTGGTTGTTTTTATGATCACACTAAATATCTCAAACCCATATGTAAAACTGCATAAGATGATAATAATTATTGTGCAGCCTGCTGTAGGGAGCCAGCTTTGACAGGGGGGTTGGACTCGATGACCTCTAGAGGTCCCTTCCAACCCCTACAATTCTGTGATTCTGTGATAGAGGTTAAGAACCCTTATGATCTACATTTTTCAATTTTTTTTCTTTCTGAAGATGGGCTACTAAAATATTTGACTTATTTCAAATTCTCCTAAATATTCAAAAATCTTAGTATTTTTTTCTGCAGTCAGAACAGGGACTGATTTCAAAACAAAACAAATCTAGAAACAATGGATCTGTCCTATGATAATAGCTAACAGTGTATCATCCTTCAAAGAAGCAGCATGAAACCTGTAAGAGTGACATCCTTACTCTCGGCGTACACATGGCCTTAACAATATCAGTCATGTAACAGGTTAAAATATAGTTTGCAGGCAGAAAATAAATAAATAAACCAACCACTGTTGTTCTAGAGTTAGTGCATCTTACAAGGCTAAGAAAAGGAGTGGTCTGTATCAATCACATAATGACATTATAAATCTTTGTACCTTGCAAGGAAATGACATGAAAAATTAGACTGAACAAGTCAGAGATGCACTATTTGTAAGCCTCAAAGGAAAGGTTAATGCAAGTTAAATATTGACATGTCAGCAATAAGGATTATAGCAATTATAAATTTGCACTAATGCCAGCTGCTGTTTAATTATTATGTGACACTGACAGGTCAGCCTGGTAGATTGACAGCTGAAGGCATTTGCCTTGTAGGAATTATTCAAGATCTTTGGAACAAGCTCTGATCTCAGCTATACCAGTTCAGTTCTACATACAAATCTCTTTGAGTCAGGGGAGTTAATTCATATTCCCAGTGGCAAGAGGAGAATCTGTTACTACATCATGTGTTACTTTCATTTTCCCTAGTGTCAGGAAAGTGAATAATTATATACCATATAAACATATAAGAGCACTCCTCCTCTCATCTTTCCCTTAAGTCACTCACTTAAGTGAGAACTACACTAGAACATATTTAATCATTGTTAGTTTCTGCCTGAGAAAAGAAAAAAAAAGAGAGATGTAAATTCTACACTAAAAGGGACTCAGTCTTCATTAATCTTAGTAATAATCATTAACGTTGAGGTTTTGAGAAGTGCTCAGAAAGCAAAATACGTAGACAATGGAGAATTTCATTGCTTTCTAGGAAAAAAAAAAAAAACACCAAGTAGCAATTAAAACAAAAGAGCTTATAAAGAGTTTTTCTGGAGTACACTGAATGTAGAAGATCCAGCTTCATATACTGATTCTGATAAAATTATTCATCTAGGAAAATTAAATCAGATACTGCCATTTTGCTGCCCTTGCACTGTTCTCTAAGCAATCATGAAAAAGCACACTGAAATTATGGCAGTTAGTGCCTGCAAATGACCAACTCAAAGCCTGTGAATCAATTAAGTTCTAATTAAAATTTAACATAATAAACAAACGAACAGGGTTTAACTTGCAGAAAGGTCTTATCTTAGTCCCTCTACACAAAGATATGCCTCTAAAATGCTATAAAATAGAATTTCAGGAGAGTCATACCTTTTAACCCTTAAGTCTACATTGTACAATTTTTATTCTCAATATCAAAGTAAAACAAGAAATCAGCACCAAAGCCCACTGGAGTCCCAGGTAAAACTGTAGTTGTCTATAACAAGCTTCTGTTATATCCAGTCGTCGTTTATGAAGAGCTATCCGTCTGCTTACGTGTAGTAAAACGTTTCATTCTGAATACAGCAAATAGGCTGAAGTTTGCCACGCAGCAGAGTCTTTCCCAATCAGATAAAAAATGGATTAATCAAATAGATATGCCAGCTCTTTTTCTCCAACATCTAAACTAACGACAGGATCATTTGATTTAAACAAACATATTTGTAAGTGTACTTCCAGTTAAATGGGATGGGCTGTATTTTAATCAGAATGTCTTCTTAATTTGAATGCACAAATCAATTTGTGCAGAAAAGTAACCCCATTTTTCAAGTTTAAGGGAGGAGCTGTAAATGAATTATGACACATATTTCAAGGACAACAACCTTTAAAAGATTGACCAATCTCAATTATGTTGTTAATTCCTGAACATGCCCATATGAAAAAAGTCATAACAAGATCCAAGGGGTTTGGCAACTGAGAGAGTGCTTCTGCACCTGGCATTGCACATGCTTTGCATTACAAGCAGGCAGAGAAGTAGAACTCTGCACTTTTCTGGAGTATTTCACTCATGGATAGCAGTAGCAATAACTACCATGAGAAACCTTCCTACAGAAAATACATTAAAAAAATAAAAATGTCATGCTTTCACTGATTTCTGTTTTGGAAGATATATCCAAAACTGCTTACATCAATTTTTATTTTTAAATGTAAACATCATCAACCTCAATTGGGCATAAGCACAACTTCACTCATTCTTCCAGTCCTCACCTAGTTCACCAAGGGTTAAATCATTTTCATTTTCACTCTCTGCTTTAAAGATTAAGCAGACCTCTGTTATTCTGTAATTATAGAATTAATACCACTTTCCAAACCCACTTAAATGAATGACATGCAGACAAAAAGTGATTTTTGTTGTCTTTATGATTTTAATACTTAGTATATCTTTTGTTGTTTATTTTGTAGAACATGTAATTTTGACTTTTTAAACCTGCTAAAAATGATGAAACATATTCATACATTTCTAAACTGGAATTGGATGCAAAATGACAGAGCACATTTCTTGAGCTTTTTTTCCTGTAGGAAGAACTCTGCACGGAAAGCTGGGAACTGCCAATCAAGATCATACCTATCATATCTCTTATCCTGCATACAGTGAAGTAGTGTACAACTCCAGTTAGCAAATGTCACATTTTCCTACTGCCAGTTTTCCTGAACATATTGAATTTATCCTCCTTCCTCTTCAGACATTACAACCCTGTGGATTTTCTGAGGATGTGTCTCGAAGAGGACATAGATATTCAGAGCTATTTCATGAGCTGATACAAATCCCCTAAGTTACCTGAAATAGGTTATTCTTATTATTCTCTCTCATATGGATTAATTAGTACTTTCTGGTTCTGTTCCAGTTTGTGTTACCAAGTTACTATACACATAAACCTCTAATAAGCTCTTGTAGCTTTCTCTGGATTTGATCACTAAGCAATTACATTGAGATCTTCAGTACAGATTGTACTGTCAGTGTGATGTGGAAAAAATGACCTTTCACCATCTAGTTTATCTCCTCCTTTTTTGAAGACTTCTGAGTAAACGTTTGTTCCTATTCACAATTATTAGTTTACTAAAATGTTCAAGGACTTTTACTGATATATCACATAACATACTTTGTATGCTAAATCTATGCTAGATTTGTTATCCTGCAAGAGACCTCCTATGGTGAAAAACCATATTAAAAAAACTTCTTAAACTGATTTGTCTGCCGTTAGAAGG
>JAOWBP010002392.1:50822745-50836759 GCA_028571105.1 Tragopan temminckii
TATCCTGCAAGAGACCTCCTATGGTGAAAAACCATATTAAAAAAACTTCTTAAACTGATTTGTCTGCCGTTAGAAGGTGGAAAAACTCTTAGTCCTAGAGAGGTTTTCATCTTTATTGTAAGAAAAAAAAAAAATGAATGTAACACTAAAAATCCTTTCAAGTATAGAAAGAAGTTAGAAAAATCATTGAACTTCTCCTTCTCAGCAATATCTTTAACTTCCTCCAATGTTCCCTCCATTATACTTAAATATACAAGAAAACAAACAAACAAAACAAACAAACAAAAAAAAAACCTCACTTTCTCATTTCTGTACAATTTGGTCTGAAATTTACTGTGTAGTTAGAGTAATTGTTATGAACATGGCACTGAAATGATGAATAGAAGAGGTTATTTTTTTATCATTTACAACTTTGAACACAGGAGAGTTAAGTGACACCAAAGGTAAGAGCTTAGCCTGATAGGTAGCCAATATCAGAAACAGGCAGAGCAAACCATGAGCTGAAACTGTTTTTTTCAAGCTTTTCATGTCCATTTATGAATCAAAATCTTCATCACATTTACTATGTGTTTGCAAATTACCAAATTCATAATATTTCTGGTCTCACTTGAAAAATGGGGTAAAAAGGGCAGAGAACCAAGTGAATAAATTTTCTCCTTTACTGCACAGAATGGAAACTTTCCTCCTGAGATTGGGGAGAGAACTGATTCTTCACACCCTTCATTTTCTTCCCAGACTCAACTGTACTCTGTGAAAAAGGATTCCCAGATTCTTACTGTGAAGGTATTTATGAAAACTTCTCTTTCATCATTCTCCTCTTAGAATTCCCAGTAAAGCAAGGTGAAGAAGTGGTATTATTGCTACCCAGTTTATCAGCAAATGTGTTTGCTTCATTCTCCTGTTCATTCCTGTCCACTTTTTGTCACTGGTCACTTAGTGCATTTGTGAAAGGGGATTTATTCTGGGGAGACCCAAGTGCATATATTATGTCTTTGTTATTTCTTCTCTATCCTTATTCAGCAAAATCGGATTCAGCTATAATTCTTGTGCTCTCATACTTTTCATTTCTGAATATTGGCACAATGTAAGCTGTCTTGCAGTCTTCAGGATTTTCTCTGTTCTCTCTCAGATTTATTACAAATCAACATTATCAAGCCAGATATATTATCAACCAACTCTTATGGGTCTTATGCATGCAAACTCTCCCAGTTTGATGACTTCAAATGTTTATCACCACCAGATGTTTTTTAACATCTTTTTTAGCTACTAATAAACAATATATATGTAGACAACTGAAATCTTAATTCTTTCCAAATGTAGAAGTATTCCTAAAAAGATTGCTTTTTAAAATTTCTTGAAATATCTTAATCTTCTTTTAGTGAAAGGCCTCTTTTTCCTAAGACTTCTGTTGTTTTAATGAACTTCATAAATCTTATCACAGAATATTTACTCTCCCTATCAATAATCTACACTTAAAAACATCTCATTTTTAAAGATTTTATGCATTATGTTTACATTTTGAGTTGTTTAATTTTACCATTATACAAATATTAGAAATGAAGGCAAGATGTCTCCTTTTTTCTTTCCAGAATTATATTTTGTCATCCAATAAACTCTGAAGCATTCTGAATTTTATTCACATTGTCTTCTGTCCTCATATTAGGCAGTCATGTTGCTTCCTAATATCATGTTTTCTGGTTTTTAAAAAGGAATAACACAGTATTTAATTAAATTTGTAAGGAAAACACTTGATATAATGTATAAAGGAAGGACACAGAGATATGAAGGAATATCACCTATCAGTCTTAACAACTGTAATTCTCTAAGTAAAATCTCCTATACAATATTTGAATAAATCTTTTTTCTGCTATGGATATCCAATTATTTTTTTTTGCTCAAGGCTAACAACTAAATAAATACTGGAACTGGTCCATCTCTAGCATTCTGGAGCTGCTATTTCACAGTAGACTGTAAATTTCTGAGTGTTACAACACAGGGTGAGAAGAAGCACATTCTATGTGGCACAATTACATCAAAATAAATATGGAGTGGCTGTAGTACTTACATGCTCTCCAAGCTGTTCAAAACTTAATGTTCTATGGAACAGAGCCCGTATTTTTCTTTGATATTCTCAATTTATTTTTCTGATCCTAAAAAAAATATATAGATAGAAATGGTGTAATTCATAAGGACATGTGCATACATATTCTTAATGGTCTGCAAAAGCACTTCTGCAAGATGTCAAGCTGTAAATTGCAATCATATTCTTGCAGATATTTATGAGGATATTTATCTCTACACTAAATGAATAAGTGCACTAAAGATACTGGGACCCACTACTGTATCTATTCGGTGTTTTCATATCGAGACTGTTGTGGTTTAACCCAGTAGGTAGCTAAGCATTATGCTTATCCCCCCACATCCCAGTGGGATGGAGAAAAGAATCAGAAAAACAAAAACAACACAAAGGAGAACTCATGGGTTGGGATAAAAACTATTTACTAAGACAGAAAATGAAGAGGAAAAAAAAAAAAAAAAAGATTATATACGTGTATACTTGTACATACACACAAAACAAGCAACTGATCACCACCCACCAACCAATGCCCAGCCAGTCCCCAAGCAGCAGCTGCCCTTCCAGCCAACTCTCCACCACTTTTCAAGCTTTTTTTCTTTTTTTCAAATGATGTTGTAAGATATCAAATATACCTTTGGCCAGTCCCTTCCAACTCCTTCTGCCCCCTCAGCTCCCTTTACTGGTGGCACAGTACAGAAGCTGAGAAAACTGTAAATTTGTTGGCTCTGTACATTGCAAATCAGCAACAACTAAAATATCTGTGTATTATCACCACTATTTTTTCTCCTAAAACCAAAACATAGCTTTACAGTAGGCACTCTGAAGAAAGCCAACTCAGTCCCAGCTGAAACCTGGACAGAGATAGGTGTAATTTAAAAATATTTCATAAAGAAATTATTACTGCTAATAGAATTTTCTTTTATACACAAGTATTCATATACAAGCTTTTATAAATAGCGCTTTCTGGTCACTCAGTGTAGGACAATATTTTTCTGAATTTTCAAACAAAGCATGCCTAAAAATTCAGGTGGCTGAAACTGCAAAGGCTGCTCTGATAGTAATGTCTCCTATTTTATCATGCTGGTCCATAATGTCAGAAGTAAATATTGGTGGTATGGGGCAGTAGAGACGGAACCTTCCCACCAAAATTCTGTTACATTTTGTTGCTGTGTGACAGATGGCAGCAGAGGGGAAGACTGATAGAATGGAATCTGACACGGAAGGACATATGAAGCAAAGCTTCCACATGGAAAAAATGGCACCCATTGACATTCACTGATTCTTGCTGAATGAAGACCAAACAGTGGATGTCAGCGTAGTCAGGTGGTGCAGATTCCAGTGGTGACAGCAATGTGAAAGGCAAGTCACATTCTGGATGGCCATGCTCAGGTGTGATGAAAAGTTTCTTGATCAGGTCATCCACAGAAAATGGTGGCTTACAACCAGGAAACTATACAGAGCTGAATATTGGCTTCAGTGCACTGGAAAAATGCAAGATTTGCTCCAGGTGGGTGCTACAAATCCTCACACAGGAGCAGCAAGAGCATTGTGTGCAAGTTTGTCAGGAACTATTGAACCAATATGAGGCTCAACATGACCATTTCCTGAATCGCATCAGTACCAATGATAAGATGTGATGTCACTACTTCAAACCAGAGTCAAAATGACAGTGACAACATATTCATTCTTCCCCATGGAAGAAAAAGGTCAAGGTACAGCCCTCAGTGGGTAAAATGATGTACACTGTCTTGTAGGACAGGAAAGGGGTGATCATTCTGGATTTCCAGAAATGGAACAAACCATCAACTCAGCGCTACATTTGGTGCTAAGCTGAAGGCTTAGACTTCCACAGTCAGGCAAGAGAAGATGACAACCTTTCTCTTGCAGTTCAGTAACACCAGGCCCCATGCTGGTGCACAGCATTCAGACTCTTATTCATTGCTAGTGGAAACACATAACTAATGGTGGTGATACTCATGTTGAAAAATTGTAGTTTGTAACTGAGAATTTGCTCTATCAAATAGCATCATTGTGCTTTTTGTAGCTGTTGTAGTTTCCATGGAATTAAATAGGAGGCATTATTTTCAGAATGATTTACATATTCAACGTGAAAATTGAGTAAGTGAACTTCATCCAGTATATCAACTTTTTCTATAGCTCTTTAGACTGCTGTATTCAATTTCTCTTACTAAGACAATTGTAAATTGTAAATGACTGGCAGCTCTGTTTGTTAAACAAAGTGGAGTCATATAATCTACTAGGAAGAAAAGAAACTTCTCATGACTGATCCAGGAAAGCAAGAATTCCCAAAAACTGGAAAAACATATATCAAGACCCACATGATGTGTGTTATGCACAAAAATATTTACAAAGTATATCAGACATTCAGTTTAAACACATACGTATAATTTTCTACTAGAGTCTGTTTATGATGACTTAAGATACATTTTCTTACGGTGACCTAAATGGGTTTGGTGATCACAAGGGCAAAATAATCATGTTGCTTCTAACATGTAGAGTACAATATATTTTCAAAATATTTCTAGTCATTTATTGGCATTCATGCCAAAATTGTATTTCTTTACCTGTGGAAAGTCAAATTTAAAATTAGTTTGGGTTCATGTAAAAACAAGCATCAGGAGTGCAAAATAGCCTAGACTATTTCAAATAGGTATGCACAATGCACTTCTGATCCCAAGTGATAGTTAAAAATAATAAGGGTATTAATTCCTGCTAGTATCACCAGAAAATATTTATTTTGATATTCATCTTGATGTAAATACTAAATTTGAGATTATTCCCACCTTTTCAACATAATATATACAGAATGGGAAGTTGAAGAAAAAAAAAAATCACCATGGAAAAATGTAAGTGTAAATACAAGATTTTAATAAAAGCTTATTGTAACTTAAAAGCATAGAAGTCTATTTTAAAAAAGCCTTAGCACCTAAATTGATTGAACTATTACAGTTATAGTAACTTACCCTAATTTGGATGGGATCTCCTTGGTGTCAGCAGTGAAATTTTACCCTAAACCTCCCTTCTTCATAACACAAGCATATATGGAAAGGCTCAGGGAAACTAACATAACAGTTTATAAACCAGGAACCTGCCTGAAGGTACATACCTAGCACAATTAAGTTTCAAAGCAATGGCCAATGGATTGGATTGATTGAGGCAAATCAAAATAGTCCTGCAGGCAATCATGAAGGCAGTACCTTGCTAAATGTGACCAAGTATTGGTGAGAATCTCTATTGACAGTCACTGGGCAGAAGTGTTCAGGAATCCCAGACTTACAGGACTACCTAGAATATTGGTTTGGGAAGGTAAGGGAAAATTTTGCCTCAATAACTTGTAGTGGCATTTCAAAATACTTATCGGATATTACAGTTTAACCGTTTAGGTAGCTCAGCACCACACATCTCACTCCCTCTGCAGTGGGATGGGAAAGACAATCAGAAAACAAGGTAAAACTTATGGTTTGAGATAAAGACAAGTTAATTGGATAGAAAAGGAAGGTAAAATAATAATAATAATAATAATAATAATATACAAAATTTGATTTGCACCATGTGCTTTTTCACCACCTACTGACCAATGCCCACCCAATCCTAAAGCAGCAGCCACCCTTGCTAGCTCTCTGAATAGTATTGTTCAGCATGACATCTTGTCGTGGGGGACATCACTTTTGGCATCTTGGGTCATCTCTCCTGGCTGCATCCCCTGCCAGTTCCTCATGCATCCCCAGATCCTTGCTGGCAGGGCAGCACAAGAAGTCTAAAAGTCCTTGGCTCTGTGTAAGCACTACTCAGCAACAACTAAAATATCAGCTTGCTGTCAACATTATTGTCATCCTAAACTCAAAATACAGTACCATACCGGATACTAGGAAGAAAATTAAGCCTATCCCAACTGAAACCAGGACAATGGATTAATGTAAAAGCTCACCCAGTTTGTCCTTCTTCTCTACAATGGAACTTCAAGGTGAGAAACACTTTTCAATCTACATTGTGCCAAGTAGTACAGAAAATCACCTACTCTCAGTTATAGATATCCAAGGCTCAGCTAAGATACCCATATCTTATCTAGGCTGATGTTGCCCTGAGGGAGAAGACAAGAGACTTGAATTTCACCTACCACTGTGATCTGGAATTGAAGGTGTGTTTCCTACATGAAGCCTTTCTTGGTCTAAGCAATACTGATTTTAAAATAAAAATAGCACCTAACTCCCTTAGAGTACATACCCTATTACAAAAGCTTGGCAACAAAAATGAGTGCACATAGCCTATGAGCAGATGTAAGCACACATTTATAAACAAGTACTGAAATATCAATTTATCCAGCAAATGGAATTTTCATGATAATACACCTTTCTTTATGAAAAGTTATATATTTTATATATGAGTCTGGAGGATAACTTTTCTTGTTCATTTCAGATGTATTACAGTACACAAAATGTAATTCTTGGCATATTATCTTAATTTGGAAGTGTTAGTGAGGCTCTTTAAAGAGAATAACTAGCACCGTGCTTACCAAGTATGAAAATATAAGGTTTTATAAATACATATAAATGTGAGTATTTTTACAACAACAATTAATTTTCTTTAAAAAGACTTTTTGACTAGGTAGAGTGTACATGGAAACTTCTGTATCCTACTATGAAAACATTTTTCTTTTTATGGGAATGCAGTGATTCTTCTATTTCCTCAGTGGGATTTGAATTAGTTTAGCAAAATGTAGTTTACCCATAACAGCTGCAGCTTGCACCTGTGCCGTATTTCAGAAAATCATTAATAATTGTATATTATTTCTTCATTGCTATGTTTTGGGGAAAACAAATGGGCAGAAAGTGGTTACTGAGACCTAATGAATAAGAAAATAATGCAGTATTGGTTTGAAGAGATATTTATTTTTCTGAGGTATGAAACTACACCTACGAACGAATAAAAATGCTGTATTTTCACACTTTCTTCTGAATTGAAACAACACTTAAGTGGGATGTTGAATGTTTGATGCTTCTAATATCTTTCAGAGTGAATTTTTAACCACAATTTTTGTTGCTGTTTTTTTGTTGGTGGTGTAAGTTTTTATTGTTTTTGTTTGTTGTTTGCTTTTAGAATTAGTGACATAGACTTTCACTTCAATCATGATCTTAGATGTAGCAAAGTCTGATATGTGGTGATTCAGTCAGTGGACGCTGCAAACTCCTGCGGAGATGATGCTGTGGACATCAACACTCAGAGAATGGGACAGAGGAGTACGCAAGAGAGATTCAAAGATTAATCTTGACAGATGCTAATGTTCCAGACCTGTATTCAAGTCACGGTGAGATCCAAATATTCGTTGTACTAAAGGAATTGTATTGCACATTGTAATATCTTTGAGGGTTGCATTCACCCTAGGTTGAAGGGTGGATCTCCCACAGCACAAACAACACAAGGTTAGAAAGTGCAGAGAAAGAGAAACAAATACTCTCCACCTCCCCCTCCTGCAAACTAATTCCTGCTTATTTCCTCTCAAACTTTTTAAATTAGTGACAACGTTTGATAAAACAAACTATGCGTATTCTCTGTGAATGCTCAGCCTTCCTTTGGTGACAAAAACATTAGCTAATGACCATACAATTCTAACAGGATTCTTGTAAACACATTTGCAGCATTCTAGCATTTGTTATAGATAGAAAAAAATGAATCAAATATACTTACTTCCATGTCTTTTTTAAAGAACTCCATAGCAAGTTGCCCAGAAAATAAGTACAACTCCATCCCAGTCTTTTTAAAATAAATAAGTAACTAGTAGAATGTCTTCCCATTAAATGCAGATACACTAATAATCTTGTTTTAGTTACTCAAATAGCTACAAAGAAATCAATTAAGAGAAAACATAAAAAGAATGAATGTTATTAAAGACTGTCACTAGGCTTGACAAGTTAATGAGGGTTAGATTTTGAGAGTATTATTGTTTTAACAGAGTATTATATTCCACTCAGATTCTCCTCTTGACTTCATAGACAAAACTTGCTCAGAAATCTGTGCCAACTATTACATTACGTTAATGGGACCCTGACATGTGAAACAAGCCAATGCAGTCCTGTTGACCTACCACGTGGGAAAGGGGTGCTATAGCTGCAGATTCAGAAAGGACAGTAGACAGTTGGTTCTGTGTTTTCTTTTTATATGAATGAACAAAGCATAATGACAAAACTATCACTAATAAAACAAATACCAATTAAATATTTTTTGTACTACATCAATGCAGGTTTTGTGTGTGTGTGTGTGTTGAAGTGATAGTCTTTTTTTTTATCCTCTAACATATTTTATCTTTTAAAAATAGAATGCTTGCTAGAAGATCCAACAGCTGAGAAAGGGTGCTATAGGCACATATTTTCACCAGTACTTTCTGGAGGCACTGACAAGGGTTATGCCCCTGTTTTCTTACCTTTACATTCAGGCATGATGCTTTTTGAGCAGAACACCTAAAGGTGCTAATATGATTACATTTAGCTCAAACCAGCTACCCTTACTTGAACTTTTGCTCAAAACTACAGCTGTGACATTATTTGTTTCATACATTCATCCTGTGATTAATGCATTCCTCTCAAGCACAGAAATTTTCATAGAAATGTCTTAAATCTGAAGGAGTTAACAGGCATAATCTAGGTACCAGGAACTAAAAGCACAAATGTTATAGTCTAAGATCCACAAAACAAACAAAGCACTTACCTCAGAAGCAGGTACCCTGGCACATAGTACCAAACATGAGAGGAGAGCATACCCAGGCATGATCCTGTGGCAGAGATGCACTGGGCATGTGCAGAGAATGCAGGTGAGTTAAATTGACAGTTCACTGAAGTAATTGCTATAGACCCTCTCAGCTCTCCTTTTCCAGCTGTGGTATATTCAGATTTCTCTTTGGTTATGCCTCATCTCTGACATATTTGATCCTTTCTTGAGCTTGCTTCAGCTCTTCAGCTGAAGAGCTTCATTCTGATCGCATTTTCATTTGACTACTTTGGGGGAGGAAGGATTACAAAGA
The DNA here is from genome assembly GCA_028571105.1 of Tragopan temminckii. Lineage (NCBI taxonomy): Eukaryota > Metazoa > Chordata > Aves > Galliformes > Phasianidae > Tragopan > Tragopan temminckii. The sequence goes on from JAOWBP010002392.1 coordinate 50,831,859, forward strand.
AATCAGCTCCTCAGAAACAAGGGATGAGGGGTCTAATTTTACATATCCTACTAGGGCTCTACAAAGATTCATTGGTCCAGGATGGCTCCCTAGCACTATAACTATGTCACTGGCACAGAAGAAAGAATTTAATCTAACTTTTTTTTGCTATATTTTGTCTTGTTTTGCTTTTATTTGTAACCTATGTCTGTTTGTGGCTATTGTTAGATGGATAGTCTGCTTTCTGTAGTGACTTTTTATAGTCTCCTTTCTCCTGTACTATGCTTTCCTGGTATATAATTGCTCTGCAGCATAATTAATTAATAATTTAATTTATACCCTTCTGTTTCAATTTACTCTTTCCCTGGCTTATCCAAGTCATTAACCTTTATTTCCTTTTCCTGGCAGATATCTTGCTTTGCCCTCTCTCAAGTGCTGTACCTATTTGAATGGCTGTTCCCTTCCCCCATCATGCCTGGTTACTCTTCCTGTCTCTCCTTTTTCTTCAGATACAAGTGGGGCTTTGTTGCCTTGTCATAGTTGAGATCAAGGGACCTGAGCCAATTTCTTCAGTCCTTAATCAATGACTTACAGGACAGTCACTTGATTAAGGAGTGTGAACTTAAGATCTATAATATCTGACAGTACACAAGAAGCTTCCCTTTATCCAGAAAGAACATTATTCTTCCAGTTTATAAGAAACTTCTCTCATTTTAAAATAAAAAAATTGAAAATATTTTGAATAGGTATTTTTTCCTACCTTTCTCCATGTCTTGATGATTCTAATAGTACAAAGGAAATGCCTGTTTTTTTCCAAAATCATTCAAAACTTTAAAAATTATGTATATGTTGATCATTTTCCTTTACAGTTCTATTGTGCTACACAATATACTATACGATACCATACTATATGATACGATACAGGAAGGGAATGATTCCTCTCTGGAAAATATTCTTTTTATGAATAGATATATATCAATATGGATTAGAGAGAGAAAGAAAGAACGGGAGAAAAACTTCAGTAAATGAATATCATCTAACTTAGGAAAAGGCAATTATTAATGGGGAAAAAATGACTACACTACACTGAGCAAAGATTTATGAATGGAATTGTATGTATGGCAAAACTAATTTCACCTGCTTTTGTAAGAGAGCTTGGACTTTCAAGCTGCGTCTGGGCAAAGAGCCATTTTGAAAGGCTTTTAAATCATGTCAGCAGAATGCAAATCAAGAAAAATGTAAAACAGTGGTATGCTAGGAAAAGCAAATGTTCAGGCTTTGTGCAATATTCCACTTTATCACAACACTGTAACATTTTTCACTTCCCCAAAGTATTTCAGAATGATAGCCCATTGCATGTGAACTTTTCCTATGCAGTGTAGGTTGATCAGCTTTGCCTTGGCAGCAGCATTTGTTTAATCAGCCTGCACTGACATTTTGTGAAAGACACTCAAGCCACAGTGTCCAGGGAGTGTGGCCTCTCTGGATTTTATCCTTGTTTGATCATTGCTCAGATGTGACCCCCGCCCCACTACTCCTTAAGCTATGCTCTGTGTTTTTTTACTGATGGTATTTAAGCTGACATAGCAGCTGAAATGACAAGCAAACAAAGCCGCAAAACCCCCTCTGCTTGCAGCCAGCCTCATCCTTGACAGTTTGACCTTGTCCTGCTAATTTTAACTGTCATGCCAATTGGATTTGAGAGCCAAAGCACAGATGAAATCAGTAATACAGAAATATTGTTCACTTTTTATGTCCATACTTCAGTTTACAAGGAAAAAACACAGAAAGAAATCATGCTACCCAGTAGAGTTTGAGGATATGGAGGTCATTTTGTCAATGGGTGTATTCACATTGGTTAAGTTCTAGTCTGTGAAATCAGCTTATCGGTCTGAAAAGACTAAATCAAGGTCTTCTGTATTAGGAAATGATAACTGTAGTGCTATCAGCAACAGCAGCTTCCACAAACTTCTCTGATGGCTGAAACAATACGCTTCAATTTGCCTCTGATAAACAATGTAGAAGCAGATTCTTCACTACATTTTTTCATAAAATTTCTTCTGTGAATTTTGAAAGGTAACATGAATATCATCTGTTTCTACCCATTCATGCAATTTCCCAGCAGTGCCTCTCAAAGATAATTTTCTCTGCAAATATTTCTGTATCCATTTAAATATGTGTGTGTTATATACATTTACATACTTAAAATTCATTACCTTCTTTATTTCCTTGTAGTTTAATAGTCGCTGAATACTGCAGTCTGTTTTTTAATGTTTGTCACTTTTAAAAAAACTATATCAATAAAAAGCTGATTTTCAGATAGGCAGATGAAGATTGGAATACAAGCACAATTTCTTCCTTCTTAAGCTTACTGTTCTCAGGGAATTCACTAACTCTGTGCCATCTAACATGAAAGTGTCATTTGAGATCCTGTTGCCAGAAGAAACAGGAAAATCTCTATGGCAGTAAGTGAAATTAGACAGGAAGAAAAGAGGAGAAAAATTAATGTGAAAAAGAAAGTAATCACATTTCTCTACATTCTGCTCTGTTTCAGCTGCCAATTTCTTCTAATTAATCTGCTGAGAGAAGTTGTATTTATTTGTGAAAAAAAAAAATCTATCCTATATCATTGGAACTTCCATAGGAAAGTTTCTGGTTTTGCAGAAACTGGACAATTTCCTATACCCATAATAATATTTAAACAATTTCACTGGGAATTAGAAAAGGAGGATTTTTTTTACAGTTTATTTTAGAATAACAATTGACCTAATGTAATTGTCTTCCTCTGGCCTGTGCTCCTTTGAATTTGTGTTTGCGAATGGTCTTTTGCTCCTCAGTATAATATACAAAATAAACAAAAATAAAGGCCTTCCCAGTTCCCTCACTTCCTTCCCCATCTGCCTACAGTGCTGTCATCTCAACTGATGACCAACACTTTCACGTATTTTTCAAGATGCAAGTACTGTACTACACTGACTAGAGATTGTAGGCTCAGTGGATATAAAAAACATTCAGTATTTATGTACACGATGCTAATAATATTCAATTCAGACTTGAGCTTTTAGTAAAGGGGTTACCATTGCGTTATTTGTTTGTACCGTTTCCTGACTCCCTGTGGGAGTCCCTTGAATTTCTTGACTATATAAATTAGAAAAAATGATTCAACCAAGTGCTCTGTTCTCGTTCAGAAATTCTTTTTAAAGATACCATCAGTGCCTGTTTTTAGGCATTTATGAAGAAATATACTGTATAAGTAAAGGATTTGAAAGTGGCAAGATACAAAGAACAAAAAATATGGCAAATAATATCTAAAATGGATTTGGTCCTGGCCGACTCTTTTCTTTCAGTGTGGTAAATTGTCTATTATGCTTCCTTAACTCCACTGACTTTGTAACTACTAATGTCAAAAGACTTGCAGAGATATAATACTGGTGTAAGGAAGACAAGAATGAGACTCACATTTGTCTGTCTGTACACGAAGGCAATCTCAGAGGTTCAAAAAAGTATTTGTTGATCATACTTCAATCCTGAGATACAAGTGAAGAAGTTGCTGCCCACTTGAGCTAAAAGATGTTGTATTCTGCTGGTGGTACTAATAATACATATCTTTCTTTTCAGCATTCTTGTAAACAAAAGACCAGAAAGAACAAAGAAAAGCCAGCTATTTTTATTTTCTATTATGATTTATTTTTATGCAGAATAGCACACTTTAACAAAATGTAAGAGTTTTTCAACATAACAAAATGCCTCCATGTAAGCTATGTATATATTTTACCTAGAGTGATAAAACCATGAAAGTTTTATCCTAGTTAAGGTAACTAGAAGGATTGGTTATGAAATTCCCCAGCACCTCAGATAAGATTACTCCACTTGAATTTTCTGTTAAGGAGTCTGATTTAACTTGTGAAAAGAGGATTTTGACTTACTTTTTTGTTGTTGTTGCTTTTTCCTTTCCTTTTTTTTTTTTTTTTTTTTTTTAATATTCATTCTCCTTGAAAACATAGCTTAGAGCACTACACAACTGCTGCATTACGTCCTAATTGTAAAAAGTGTCAAAATATGCATAACTAGCATGCCTATCTAGTATATACACAATTAGTCTACATGGAAGATTAAAAATGTCAGACAGATCCATCATAGCAATGTCTTGCACAATGGGAAAGAGAAGAGGGAAGCCTGAGTACAGGCTTTGTTCATTTTTAAGTAGTTATGTGCATATAGAAGATACAATTTAGTGGAAGCAGGAACAGGTACCCTGAGAGGAGTATAAGGATGCTGCTAGGGTGTGTAGAGACAGGGTCAGGAAGGCTAAGGCCTAACTAGAACTGGACTTGCCAAGAGGAGAGAAGAATTTAAAAAGATTCTACAGGTACATAAATCAGAAAAAGGAAGTCCGAGAAAGTGTGCCAACCCCTAGTGAGCAATAGAGGCAGGCTGATAACAGCAGACAAGGAGGAGGTTGAGGTGCTCAACAACTTTTGTGTCTCAGTCCTCTCTGGCAACCAATCTTCACACAACTCTTCAGTGGATGAGTTGAAAGGTGAGTACTGTAGGAGCAATGTAATTGAAGATCAGGTTTACAACTGTCTGAGGAACCTGATGCATCCTAGAGTCCAGAGGGAATTGAGTGATGTAGTCACCAAGACACAATCGATGATATTTGAAAAGTTATGGCAGTCAGGTGAAGTCCCTGGTGACTGGAAAAAAAGGCAATGTCACACCGTTTTAAAGAAAGGTAGAAAGAATGACCCAGGGAAATACCGATCTTTCAGCCTTACCTCTGTTTCAGAAAACATCAAGGAACAGATGTCCTGGAAGCTATGATCAGGGATGTGGAAGAGATGAAGGTGGTGTGAAATAAACCAGTGTGGCTTCATGAAGGGCAAGTCCTGCCTGACCAATATAGTGATCTTCCCTGATGG
>JAOWBP010002392.1:50841946-50852461 GCA_028571105.1 Tragopan temminckii
CTAAATTAATATATTTGTCCTAATATACTGAAGTTTTAGGTTCATTCTTCCTGAATGCTAAGATCCAGCTAGAGAGAAAAAAGTTCTCCTAACTTCTCCTAACTTTTAAATTTCAGTTCAGAGTAAATTTCTTGAGCTTTAATATCTTTTAAAATTTATTTTGAAATTAAAGATATTAATCAATGAAAAGGTTTAGAAATAAATACAGAACAAAAATGACTACTACACAACTGGGTGAGGTTTTCTAAGAAATGCTTTTTCCCTATTGCATTGCCAAGTGCTTAGAATCAATGTCCTGTAGGAATGTAGCAATACCATTGAAATCATCAGGTAAGTAGGCAGGTTGACCATCTTAGCCATCTTTGCCAACTTTCTTGGCAAATATTGATCTTGATCTCTCTAGAATCATGGAGATTCTACTTGCCTGTGTTGTCTAGCAGAATCCTAATTTCTGCACGGCTAGATATGTTTCTATATCTTTATTTGTTTATATCTAGTAAACCATTAAGCTCATACTCAGAAAAATTTTGCATACGTATAAGAGAAACAAGTTCTGTTCTGAAGTGACTACAATGAGACACAAAAACGATTAGTCAGTGGGAAGTGCCTGAGACAGACAACAAATGCAATTGTACCAAAATCTATGACCATATGGCATAGCTAAGAGGAAATACTTCATGTGGATAACACTAGACAACAACATATCTAGGACTTAAACCAAAATGAGATGCAAGTGTACTGCAGAAGTGCCTGGTGAGATAACAGAAAGAACAATAATAAAAAGATCTGGGACACAAAGTAGGATCATAAAATTGTAAAATTAGTGTAAGTCCTTAAAATTTTTATGAGTTTGTGAGTAGTTAGTCCCTTAGCCATTTGCAGATATGTGACAAAAAATGATAACTGAAAATATTCTTTGCAATTCTTCTCTACAGTATTAAAAACAAATATCTCTTTTCCTTTGATTCATATATGTAAAGACTATATTAAATAGAATGATGTAAAAACATGAAGATCAGGTGGTTACCTTTTTTAACTTAGGAAACAAGGTCTGCTTCTCTCATGATGAGATTAGGACTATGTTCCCCAGTAGGATTAAAAGCGTTTGTTTGATTGACTAACGTTTCTACACTTTGTTCTCTACTAATGAAAGAACAAAGAATGTTTAAGCTCTTCTCTCTCATGTGTCTTAAGGCAGTCAAATCGAGTGTAACAGATTTCCTTAAAGTGATATTAATTCTGGGCTTAAGTCATTGGAAATTTTCTTGAGAGCTAACCTCATACACAAAGAATTTAAGGCCAAGCAAGACCATGTTAAGAATAGAATTTTACTTTCTGCATAGCACATGCCATAGATTCCATGAAATCTATATCAAGAAAACTTACAGTCACCTGAGTGCATATGTATTTTAAAACATCAAAACTTGATTTGAAAATGTAAACAAATGCAAGCAATTCTTTAGAAACTTACTTTTACTACAATATGCATCTTATATCCAGCTTGTTTTTATTATGCTTTTTCCTCCATTAAAGCAACTCTATGAACAGAAATCTTGTCTTCATGTGGTTTCCTTTAAACATCCTTGTTACATAGAGAGTGTTGAGAATGCCTCCTACCATTAAGGCAATTTGATTCTTTCTCTCAAAAATCCTGGTAATGTTTACCTTTGTCTACAGTTATCCATTTTGCATAGAATACATCTAACTCAGGCGTAAAAGTTTAGGGAAAATTCAGATTTTCCTGAAAAAGGATGTGAGAAAATGAATGGCGTTTCACTGTGTAAAAAGTTTGGCATTTTGCTTCACACTGTAGAAGGCAGCTTGATCGTGCTGTATTACTGGATGGGGTGAGGATATGAGGAACAGAAGAGAGAGCCTTACAGCAAAGAATCATGAGATCATCAAACAGTTGTTGCTGGCAAGGTACTCTGGAGATCATCTTGTCCAAGCTCCTTTCTCAATCATGATCATCTAAAGTAGGTTGCTAAGCCCCATCACAAGTCTTCAAGTATGCAGTTATTACACATGTGGTTACTAATGTTGTAGTCCTGGCTTTCTGAGAATACAAGGCTCAAATGCATTAATGCTCAGTATTTCCAAATGCAGCCAAAGACAGTAAGCTCATACCAAAGAAAACATCCTAAAAACATCAGGACATTGGACAACTCAAACTACTTTGAAGATTCATTTGTCTTAAAAAGGTACCATCCACTTCTGTTTTACAGCATTGTAAAATTAAATGAGCATAGTCAAGCACACATACATTACTGTGACGCATTACACAGAGACACATTTCCTTAATATAATTAATTCCATTTTTAGTATTGTGCTTGAATAATCTGCAATAATAAGACAGTCAAGCAACAATGTGGAAAAAGCAAAGTATTTCTTTGTGCATAGAGTAAATACTAATCAGCTTTTGCAACAAGTCAGGTAATCCTGAGAGGAGAAAAATGTAAATTCCAACTTAAACCATAATTAAATTAACCAGTAGTTGGGAACTCAACTAAATTAGCTCAGAAAAAAAAATCTTCATATCATTATTTTCCATCAAGTGCTTTCAGGAAAAGGGTCAAGGGTTTCACTAGTTTTTAAAGTTTGGCAGATTTATAGAAGACAAACATTTCTTCTAAATGTTTTCTACCTTTTCAATTTTGTAAAAGTCTTTTGAAGCCTGGACACCAGAACTGGCCAAAACATTACAAAAGAAAAAAAAAAAAATGTCCTTTCTATTATCTATCTATTATCCCTCTCTGTGAAATATGAAATAATTTCCAATAAAAGTTTACCTTAAGAGTTTGGATGTTCAGTGATAAAAAAAAAATAAGTATTCTACTATTCAGTTTATTTAGTGTAAATTTTTTTTTCTGTTCATAAGTAATCCCTTATATGCAAAATGCAAGTCCAAGGAACAAAACAACAAATACAATATTAAATGTGTGTCAAATAAACAGCTTAATTAACAAAATTTCTAAAATAAACTTTTTGTTAGTAATGTCTATCACTTTTTGCAATACAGTAAATTGATTTTTCAAATCATGTTGAAGAAACAATGAAAGATTTTAAGTATGTGAGAGAGCTTCAGACTTTCAAGGAGTGTTTGTTTGTTTGCTTTGGCTTGTTTTTACTGAGACATTTGAGAAGCTATAGAGCAATTTTTTTACTAGAAATTTGGTGAAGGCTGATGAAAGAAAGTTTTACTGAAGTAAAAGTATGTGACCTCTTCCAGGGAACCTTAATAAGTTCTAAAATTTCTTCTTTTCTCAACTTAGGAATTCTTTCCTTCCTCTGCGTTAGCACTACAGAACATTCCTTTTCCAAAACGGAAGGTGTTTATTTCTCAAATTTCTCTTTCTGCCCTCTTCAGTGATAACTTCAGAAGAAGATGAAAGAGGTGGCCACCATCAAGTGGGAGAAATGGACATAAGTTTACAAACATAAAAAAATTATTATTCACCAAAGATAAATCTCTACAATGGTGATGATTATGAGGATTTTCATGAAGGGATAAAAGTTAATGGAACAATCTTTCCATTTCTTTTCTTCCACCACTTCTTTTCCAATATCTTCTGGGTTTTTTTTGTTTGTTTGTTTTGGGGTTTTTTTTGTTTTTTTTGTTTGTTTGTTTGTTTTTTTTAACATCAGTCTTAACATATTTTCTCTCTTCTTATAAAAATTCTTATTCTCATTTGGCTCTTCCCACCCCAAAACCATTGCTCATCTATCTCAGTTTTATTCATAAAAGTTCCACAGCACTTCCCTGCATATGCTTTAGCCCTCTGTAAGAATAACAGACCTGACCTATTTCTTGATTTCGGGCTCTTTTTATAGCTACCTCCTTGAGAATTTGCACTTGAACATGTTCCAGTCCTGTCAGTAAAAAAAAGAACCTAGGAGCTTTAACCTCAGTAGGGCCAGTCCTACACAAATCTGTGGCCAAGGACTTAGCATTTCTAGGGAAGGACCTCAAATGAAATAGAAACAGACGCAGCAGCAGCAAGTGCTGAAGCAAAAGCTTCCTGCCCTGCCGGTCCTCCACTGGGAATGCTTTCTATTGCTTTCTAAGATGATAAAGGGCCTGGAGCATCTCCCATTTGAGGAAAGGCTGAGTCTGGGTCTATTCAGCCTGGGAAAAGAAGATTGAGGGGCGATCTGATAAATGTTTATAAATATCTAAAGGGATGTGAGAGGTAAATGGACAAGACCAGGCACTTCTCAGTGGTGTGTGGCCATAGGACAAGGAGTAATGGCCTAAAGCACGTACATAGGAAGCTCCATACTAACATGAGGAATAAATTCTTTACGGTAAGGGTGACAAAGCACTGCCCAGAGAGACTGTGAAGTCTCCTTCTATGAAGATATTCAAGACCTGTGTGGACACCTACCTGTGCGGTCTACTACTGTAGGGTAACTACTTTATCAGGGGACTCAACAATCTCTTGAGTTCCCCTCCAGCCCCTGCAATTCTGTGATTCTGTTAGCACTACTTGTATATGTATTAGTTTATAAAATGTATTTCTCACATTTCCAGTATGAAAGAAGGTAGGACCGTTAGTTCAACTAATGAAAGAATATGTTCTTTTACACTTATAATAGATGTGATTTCTTGCAACAAAAGAAAAAAAAAACAGGAAAAAAACCAACAAAACAAACAAGAAAAAACAACAATTACATATACATATCCTCAATATGCATCCAGCTATCACACGCTGACCAAAGCCCTGCTAACTGTCTGCTAAAAAACACACTGCAACACACCCTCTCACCAACCAACACCCAGCCAATCCGCCACACATGGGATGGCCACCCTCCACAAATACATAGCCTTCTGTATTATGTCACATGGTATGTAATAACCTCCTGTCTAATTCAGGCCACATGTTCTCGCTCTGCCTCATACCTGCTCTGTCACCCTGAGTGGCACAGCCCAACCCTGGGTGCACTCCCATCACTCAGCAGCAACCACACATTCATATGCTATCAACACTGTCTTGGCTGAAACAAGAACAAGTACATGAACAGTCTATTTTCCATTATTAGTAAAAGACGTCTAATGTAATCATTATGTTTCTCAGACACTACAGATGAAGAAATATTGTACTATATCTCAGAACTTAATTTGTAAAGAAATCCTGTAATATCAATCTTTGTTTCCCAGATTTTCTCAGTCTATTTTCTGAAAGCTATTCATGTCAACAAAATTCTTATCATCAGCTTCATAATATTGTCAGGCCCTAGCAAACACAAATATGCAATAGTAAATAAAAGGTCTTATACTCCATATGATGATAAAAGTCAAGCAGGTCAAGCATTTTTTCCCTCTCTTGTTCTGCTTCCAGTCTTGGATCTGAGAACAAAATTATTTTGGACTCCACTGTCTTGGCTTCGCAGATAAAAGATAAGATCCTACTTCTGCCGAAGCATGAGAAAGGACAGAATCCCCCAGTCTGGCCTGTGGATCATAGAAAAGGAGTAGTAAGAAGTGATTTTTTCTTGAATATACCTATGCAGTATAATTGTGGATCAAGTATTTTTAGAAAGAAGTGATTTCTGCAAATACAGGCATGCCTATAAAGCTCAGCAATAGCTCTTCTAAGAAATCCTGGTTCAATGGCTTCCACAAGGCCTTCCCTGTCAAATGTATTTACTGATCTTAAAGAAAAAAAATATACAAGATAGTACATCTGTCATTACACCACATACCTCCTTAGCGCAGTAATAAACTGAAAGTTAGGCTGAGAAACAGTCACACTGATTGATGGCTCACTTAAAGCAGTCTGCTGCTAATCAGTCTGCCATGGCACCGAAAGAGTGAATGCCAGGAATGTGCATGATTTCTTACAGTGTTTTACTCAGCTCAGTGTTATAAAAATTATTATTTGGGAAGCTGATCCTTGCAAAATGCAGAGAAAACCATTCTGAAGCACCCAAATCCTGCACCTTGTATTCACTCAGAAGGGAATTAAGGGTACTATGTCCTCAAAAGATACTGATGCAGCTTTAAGAGCTAATGTGTGCACAAAATGTATTGTTTCTGAACCTTTTATGGATTTGAAGAAAAATGCTTTTACCTTGGAACTGATGCCGTATGATTATCTCTAAGGAAAAGAATAGTCACTGAGGTTATTTTTAATTTATGACAACATGAATTCACTGGAGGAAAAACGTTGATGAGCTGTCTCAATCCTAAACTAAAAATATATTGGGGGAAAAAAAAAAAAAAAAGATTAAAAAAAAGCATAAGCTTCGGTAGTGTAACTTTCACTTTTCTGTTTCTCATGCAAAGACTTAGATGTTTCAATAATGTAGTTATCTACTATGAACAATCTATGCAGAAACTACAGTGTTTGCTACAATTACTGATTAAGTTAGGACTTGAATCATACATTAAAAGCAAAGTATCTCTTCACTAAGCCCCCTCAGCTCTCTTGACCGTGTCATAATCCTATACAATAGATCTAATTTATTACGCTTGTATGATTTTCTGCCACGAATACCAATAGGTGTATTACAAAAAATGTTTGATTGCTGAATTGCAATTTAATAGCCAAGTGATAAAAGCTATTACAGAACATGACCTAGCAGCCAGACCACATAAATATTTAATCAGGAGTCAAAGCTTCCTTACACTTGCTCTTAACAGAACAGCTTCTCAAAGGAAGAGAAATAGAGATTTTCAGTGTACATTATAAAATAATTCTTAAGTGAAGTTCTGCTTATCAGTTGATTCTTTTTCTAATTTTGAAAGTATTTATGCATGTACACATACATACTATTATATAAGGCATACTTATAATGTATGCAAACATAGATAATGCTCAAATAATTTTAAAACATCCCATTCAGGTTTAAACTCTAACATTAGTAACCTTATTAAATAATAAGTATGTTGTAGCAAGGCAACTACATTAGCCAAGACTTCCATTATATTTCCGTAAGGAAAAGACATTGTAATCATAGAGATACTGTGTAGCCATGTTATCTAAAAACCCTGCTGTTAAGCAGTATAAATGCTCAGCCTCAAGGCTCCTTGGGGATGTGGAGCTATAAAACCGAAACAGTTTTTATGCTGTAAAAGAGAAGTTATATCTCTAATTTACTTCCAGTAAATGCGAATTTAAAATTTGTGAAAAAAAGGTTAAAAAACAAAAAAAAAAAAAAAAAAGGAACTTCTATAAAATGTATATTGAATGTAAAAACAAAGACTTCGTCACAGCCTCTGAATTTCTTTAGTAACATTTGGTTTTTGTTCTCCACTGAAGTGCTATACCAACCTCAGGACACACCAGACAGAAAAAAACTAGCTTTGGTCTTTCAACACCCCCTTCTTTTTATTATGGAATGTGAGTTAGAGTAGTTAGGTAGTATAAACAACCTCTAAATCTCATTAATCTTGCTGCCCTTTCAGTTCCCAGTTGTACAGTCTCCAATATGGAAATCATATTTTGCATCTAGGCAGCCACCGTTCACCATTCAGAAGAATGCTGTCTAATTTAAAGAACATTCACTGAAAGAGTAGTAAGCACATTACTGTCTTTATGTCTCTGGCATCTATAATTTAACATATTTAAGCTAATGTTCCTTTTCATATTTTGCATATAACCTGCAATAAAAAAAAAAAGATGAAAAAGGAGAATGTATGGTATATATGGCATACCAATTTTCTTGTTTCTAGAGAGAAAGTACAATTTCAATTGATTTCATCTAGCCTAAATTAGAGATGGGAAAATTGAACCTCCCATCCAACTGTTCCAAATGCCAGCAAGGGGTTGTTGAGCTGATGTATCCCCATGATATGACAGGAACGGATATGCGTTTTCCTTCTCTATACTGAAGATGACAGCAATCATGTGAGAAGAATTACTCTAACAGGATTTCAGACCAAACAGTCAGTCACCCCATAAGAAACACTAATCTCAAGAGATTTCCCACCATTTATGGCCAAGAAACAGTGAGAAATGTTTACAAGCTTCCAGCTAATACCTGTGAGTCTGAATCTGGACCCTGGCCTGTGTAAGAGCACTTCATCCCTGGCCACTTTCCATGGGTATATACACATCTCATGGTTATTTCATCACACCAAGAAGACAAAAAGAAAATAATAAAGCAAAATACAGAGGTATTGTGGGGAAAAAACAAACAAACAAACAAAAAAAACAATGAATGCTAAAGCAATGGATATTAGCTATCTTTGGAACATCAGAAATTTCTAAAATTATAATTGAAAAGTGTTTATGAATAAATAAGTAATTGTATGTGCAGCAATATTGAAAAAGAATGAATATATAACAATTTATATAGTATGTCTGCAAATTGTGTGCCTTTAATGTACATTTAGAAAGGATGAACATTACGAATAAATTGCTTTTTAATTCTTCTTAAACAAAGTTAACTTACAAATTCATGTCATCGGCAATATGTGTAGTGATATGCAGTCATATAAATAACACGTTTTTATTGTCAGAAACCATTTTATCACAAATTTTTGGATAAAGATATATGGCCAGGAATCATAATTACAATTTGGTTTAACTCCACAAAACTAGAGACAAATAAGAGGAAGTCTGTTCCTAAAAAAGCTCTTTCATTCTCCAGGCTCATGTTTCCTAAACAGCTGTCACAGAATTTTCCTGATCTTTCTTACCACACTGATCTTCAGTCTGTCTAGTCTTAAGTACGGCCTTTTTCCTCTTTAACCCTTGATCTTTTTCTGTTTGACTTGCTAAGCAGCCAGCATCAGGTGGATGAAAGGTTTTGTTTTGCTTTAAGGAAGCAACAATATAGAAAATCAACCATCAGTATGCAAGATGTCTGAAAAACGCCCAGCAGCATGTCAGGCTGTCTGAATATTGTGTCACCTAATTGGAGCCTCTTCATTTTTCAAGACAGTTATGGCAAATTGAGCTTACATGCCATTTAACAGACATTTATTCCCAAATAGTAGGACAACCTAACGGATATCCTAATATTAAACAGTTGCCAGAGGAAAAGACTGAATAATTTTTCTGTATTTTTGTAATAAGTAGATGCATAGACTCAATCCAACCAGAGTGCACCAACACAACTGCACTCAGGTTGGCAGGGACACCATTCAGGTTCTGCATCATTCATAGTTACCACAATTTTTCTCCTCCATCAGGTAATTAGAAAAAGTCAATACCACAATCATCAAACCTATAATCCATCTGAACTGACTGGCTCTAGATGGGCTTTTTTTTCTGATGCACAATTTAATTTCCAATAAGTAAAACTAGATCTATTAAATTAGGTGTACTAAGATACTAGCACAGGTTTCAGCAGTTAAAAGTCTTCTGAATCAGATCATTCCAAGCTTCTTCAACTCTCTCTGCTATGCAGTTAATATTGCATAGTTACTAACAGGAAACGTGGTTTCAGCAAAGGATTAACACATGGCATTGTTACAACAAGCAGAAACTGAGAAAAGAATACTTAAATAGCTATCGACTCTCTAGTGATATCAAAAGTGCAAAGGCAACTAAAACTAAATGTGTTTGGCTTTCCTACAATTACTTTTTTTTGTTGTTTTCAGCCTTGCTCTAGTATAACCTACCTTACTTTACCTAGGAAAAAAATGTGAAAAATGCAAGATAATCCTTTCCTCAAGAAAACTCCATAATTAAAAATAATTAAAAACACAAATATGACATATCCAAACAAAATTTCTAAAGTAATTTACTTCACCCTTCTGGAGCTAGAGCAATTCAGTCATAAATACAGTAGCTACAGTAATATATACGTGGTATAAAATTCGCATATGTTTGCTCTAATTAATATGGAGACAACTAATCAACTAGTTTAAGCAGCTCTGAGTTTAGAAAACTTTGGTGGTAGAGCCCATTTCATATGAACTGCTCTAAAAATATGATGCCATTCTCAGTGTATATAGAAATAGTCTTCCCCCAGATCACTCCAATTTACTTGAGGCTCACAATTGCTACAAAAAGCATATGTAATCTAAAACATATCAGCTGTGCCTAATTATAAATACAACACACCAGTTAAATTGAGAGAATTTGCCCTTCTCTTGCTCTAGTCCTGCCTTTAGCTAGCAAAGCCTCTTTTTTGTTAAAACCAACAGCTTGATTGCCTCCTTTTGGACACCCTTTAATAATTTTATGTCTTCATATCGTAGTGCCCAAACCTACACACTGTGCTTGAGGTGAGGCCTCACCAGGGCAGTGTAGAGCAAGACAGCCTCTTTCCTCACTCAGCTGACAGTGCTGGGCATGGTGTACCTCAGGACACCATTGGCTTTTTGGATGCTAAAACACACCAGTAGCGGAGGTTCAACTTGCCATCAACCAAAACCCCCAGATCCTCTTCAGCCTCTCATTCCACAATATGTACATATATGCAGCTAGTCCCAGCTGCAGAATCCAGCACTTGCTTTTGCTAATCTTTATACATTTGGTGATTGCCCAGCCATCCTTTGTCAAGATCTCTCTTCAAGGCCTCTTCACCTTTGAGGGAGTCAGCAAATTTTCCTTATTATAT
>JAOWBP010002392.1:50852561-50869649 GCA_028571105.1 Tragopan temminckii
TAACACACATTTGGCTCCTCTCCCTTGAAACCACAAGCCAGGATAGATACAAGACATGCTTCAGTTTCTTGCTATCTCACAGTCATGAAATAGCAGGAACATGTCCATGGTGCTCACACTACCATTGCCTCAGTTGATCCATTTATTACTGATCATGTTTCTATACAGTGCATCTTCTTTCAAATCTGAATTTCACTCTTAATGAAGAGATTCCTCATATTCTTTTGAAAAACACTATTATAAAAGGGAGTGGGCACAAAGGGAAGACAAGTACTTTTACATCTCCAAGGTAAGATAGCTCAGATTCAAGTCCTTTTCTTGCCTGAGAAGACCAACTTTGTCTTTATTCTTTCTCTGTGACTGTCAAAAAGAGCTTGAAACTCTATGGTGTACTGCAATTAACAAGTAAGTGCTGCCGCTGTTGACTTTGAGGAAAACAAAACAAAAAATATGAAATGTCCAGAAGTCATTGGTTTATATGAAGGCAGTAATTACCATCCGATTTTATAGCTGCTATTTAAAGACCACATGAAATTTGTAGCCCTGAACTATCATGGCTATTCCTAGAAAATTTACTGCATTTTACATTAAGCATAAAAAGTCATTAACATATCTGATAACCGTGACAGGACACAGATTCCACAGATCCCTTATATGAAAGCTGTAAACTGAGGGAAGGGTTCCTTCCAGGGTTGTACGCTTACTATCCAAACAGATGTAATACTGTAAATGTATGTAAAGAAAACCTGATGGCTGAATCTGGGGCAATGTAAAGCAAAAGTCTACAGAATCCATGGAGGTCAGGCAGTCACAGCATCAGACGACAGAAAAGTAGAGACTTCCAGAAAGGCAAGTTTGGTCTTACACATCTCCTTCTGGATTTGTTCCAGACCTTTGTCAAGGAAACTCATAAAGTCTTGACTAGAAATTTTATTTGAAGACAAACCCTTGGAGACACTTCAAGTTCTTAAGTAAGTTCTAACCTTTTCCTGTGTAAGCAAAAGTTCTTTATTCTTAAACATGTTTCTCTACATACACTGTGTGAATCTCCTACTGCAGAGTATTAATGTTAATAAAAGGTTAATAAAAAATAAAGTTTCCTCTTCTGCTCCCACCTGATTTATTTTATTACTTAAGCTGATGGTTTTCAATTGCACTTATAGCAGCAGCAGAGTTTAACTCTCACTTCTTATTGAAAAAGCCAAACCAAGAGCTGAGTAATATCTGTTATTTATCTGTTCTTTTAAAAATAAAAAAGTGAAAGTTAAAAGCTGACAGGGTCATGAGTAAGTGTTTTTGAAAGTCACAGCCAGCAAGTAGCTTGCAGCTGGGAGAAAAAATGTCTTTCCCTTCCTTTCCTGTAGTCAGTCATGGCTTTACTATTCTTCAGTGTTTTTTCTTTTCTTCCAGTGCCCTTTAACCATCATTGACGGTTTGTCTTGAAATAAAGTTCAAATCCGTTATTTTTAGAAAAAAAAAAAGATAACGTGAGCTAAGGCTTCTTCTTAGACCAAAGAATTCTACAATCTGGATGCTTAGCCTGGTATCTGTTGAGTGACTCTGCCACTCATTTTTGTAATTTCTCCCTTTAAGTTCCTTGTTTTAGAACAAGAAATAATGGGTTTGAGAACTATAAAGAGAAGAGGTTAAATTTTATATCTTCAAGGCGTATACTAGTATTACGGTCCATAGGGAAGGAGTAGTCAAGCTGTGTTGAACATTGAGGAGTTCAGAAATCATTAAAAAATTGTAACCTTCTTCATAATAAGGCAAATCTCCCTGATATAAAGCACAAAATAACAGCTCAGAGGAAGATGTCGTTTCCCACTCTTATTGTTAGTGGACTGACAATGATAACATACCTAGGCATCACAGAATGTTTATCTAGCACTGGTGATTGTATACACAGATTAAATTAATAAATTCGGGAGTTTATAAAAGAAAGAGAAAGAGATCTAGAAGACAGGGAAGACAACATAAATATTTTCTTGCACTAAGTCTGAATACTTTATGAAGCTGACAGGGTCAGCTTTATATACGAATACTTTAGCATAATGCAGTGCGAATGATACACTGTGATGGTACATTTTCAGCTACTACTTAGAATTTTGTATCAAGCATTTATTTTTAGCCAATCTGCCAAACTGATCAGTAAAATATCTCTCTGTGGACTGAGTATTTATAGGATCCAAAATTTTAGGCTTCCACACAATTTCAACAAACCAGTACTGCATTAGTAAATGACGGTTCACTAGTTCCATTGTTTTATACAGAAATATATCACAGAATCATAGAGAGGCTTGGATGGGAAGAGATCTTAAAATTACCTACTTCCAACCCCTGGTGGGTAGGGTTGCCAACCATTAAATCAGGACTAGATCGGGTTGCCCAGAGCCCCATGCTGGCTGGTCCCCCTCCAGAGATGAGATATCCACAACTTCTCTGAGCAGCCTATTCCAGCCCCAGAAAATGAAATGTCAGTTAAGACATTTGATGAGATAAATGAGATCAATTTTTAGATAAACATATGTTGAATTTGGCTTTCCCTCATTCCAGGTGACTATCTTGGCCTAATAGCAATATGGTAAAAGCAAAAATGTACTCTCAAATCCAGTCATTCTTTTAATTTTCTGATAATGAAAGTCACTTTCCACCTTTCTTTCCTAAGTTTATATTCTGCTACCTAAATCAATGTAGCCTTTCGTTTTTATTCATTTAATTTTTTACAAACAGAGCCTGACAACATCGAAGTATACAAAATCCTTCCTACCAGAACAAAAAGAAAATTGATTATTGATATTTTATTCACAATTATTTTTGGACTTTCAGTGATGTGTTTAGCAACCTTTTCTTTGATAGTAAAATATAGTTCTTTCAAAAATTTCTTTTACACTGTTTTCTTAAAAAGAACGGTGCTGTTTTTTCTTCACAGCATTCTGCTTAATAAGGTTACAGAGCATAATGTTACAGTTTGTTACCCTCTCGACAGATAGAACTGCCAAAAAGCCATTCTCTCTTCCTAGGATTCGTTAGAGCATCAGTTTTTATCCTCAGCTGTTCTTCTTCTCCATTTACATCACAAAATGAAATGATATTTACAGAAGAGAAATTATTATTCACATTACAATTTAATTAATGTTGAATTAACAAGTAATTTCATTAGCAAGTCTTGAATCAACATGTTTGTTGTGCCCTGGTGGAAACCTCCAGAATTGATTAAAGCAAGCCTGTTGCTAAGGATTAAGGTGGTAATTTATTGACAAGAAGAATGTCACCTTTATGTACAAGTAGGAATGATTGTGTCAGCTGGAGGGTTCTTGGTATATTTCATCTCTGGTTCCTCTATTACCTTTCTCATTTCCCTAATTTTCAGACAAAATACATACTTATGTCTGGGGGTTGTTTAGGGTAACAATAGGAGTTGCATCTGCCTGCAAGCTCACACAGTTACCCAGTTTCTTTGGCTGATGGACATGGAAACATCGTTTAAAAGAAAAGCAAAACACATGGTAAAAGGAAAAAATAATAATAATTTTTTAAAAAAGATTGGTTTTATTCACTTTTCTGTGATGGACCAGGTACAAATAAAAAGTTAATTCATTCAGAAAATTTGACACAGAATGAGATGATGCCATCTGGCTTTATTCAACTAATACATATTCAATTGTTTTATATAGCTCTGGTGGACCATTGCTCCTGAAAGATGCACTCTAATAATGTGTGTTGGTACATCACTTAACACACAGCAGAGGTACATCATCAAAATGCAAATCAGTCAGGAAGAATTCTGTAATAATAGCATAGAGGAAAGTGATTATAAGCTCCTATGAATCACAGCACCGAGTATCTTACATTTGGTAGTTTTTTATAATAATCAGTTTGACTACATTTTGCACTGGGCAAGCTGATTTCCCATAGGCAATATCCAATATAACCTGAACAAAAAGAAAACAGATATGAAGGTCATTTTAAGCAGAGTAAGGAAAAAATTGCAAAAATCTGCCAGCTGAGCAAGATGACTTCTCCCTGTATTTCATAAAATTAAGCTTCATCAGCTGATGAGGACAGCTTACTTTAAATTTTTCCCCTGGTGAGATAAGCAAAAATATGAGGGTTGCTCTGAAAGCAATGTCTTCTACTGTAGAATATCACTGGCACACAACATCAGAGGCAGATGTCAGTGGTATGGCAGTAGGAGTTGAACCCTGTCAGTCAGTCCCAGAATCACAGAACCATATAAACATTTGAGTTGGAGGAAGTCTTTAAAGGTATCCAGTCCAAGTGCCCTGCAATGAACAGGGACATCTAGAGCTCGATCAGGTCTTTCAGAACCCCATCCAGCCTGACCTTGAATGTCTCCATGGTGCAGCCACCACATCTCTGGGCAATCTGTGCGAGTGTTTCACTATTCTTAACATGAAAAAAAAAAAAAAAAAAAAAAAAAACCAAAAAAAAAAACCTTCTTCATTACATCCAATCTAAATCTTCACTCTTCTAACTTGAAGCCATTTCCCCTTGTACTACAACAACAGACACTGCCAAAAAGTTTGTCCCCCTCTTTTCTTGTTTACAAAAATTGCATCAGAAAAATCCTGGTCTCACTCTGCAATGCAGTCTGGCATCTGACTTACACTCCTAAGAGTATTTTATTTCACTTTATTTGAAATATTGATAATCAAAATTATTGCATGTTTGATTTCTGAAATCTAGAAATCTTTCAGAGGGGCACCAGCCAGCACTTAGAAATAATATTGACTATGAAGTCTGCAATCAAGAGCTACTCATGAACAAAACACCAGAGTTGTGATAAAATATGACAGCAGGGAAGAAGTACTCCAAATGGTTTCACACTTTCCCTCTTCACTATTATGCTTTGGAAACAAGACTAGAACAGTTTTCTCCTCAGAGAATGTTTAAAGCACTCAGTCAGGAAAATCAGATGGACAAGCAGACTCTCACTCCAGGGAGCTGTAACAATGAATTACTTCTGAAATCTTTTGACAGATAGAAAAATGTAGGCTTGTACTGGGTTTTAGACCACTGAGTCCTCTACACAGTTCATTTCTGCAATGAAGGGTGTGAAGTGTTTGAACCTTGCTGCTTGTAAATCCAAACTATACAGCAATGGCAATAGTCAGTACCCACTGATCATCCAAGTTAATTGCCCCTTTTCCACAATGACATCATTTGCAATAACTCAGCCTTCAAAGGACGTACCCATGACTTTAACTGCCCTCGAAGCAGACTGTCTTTGATCTAGTCGAGTCAATGGAGAGGTCAGGTTTTGTGAGTTTTATGAGTTTTATTCAGTACAATGAAAAGTGGAAAACAAAAACAAAAACAAAAAGGAAAAAAAAACTTTCTTCCAACTGGTTCATAACTCACAGAGTAAAATAGGAAATTCTATAAATGCTGCTTCTATGTCCTAAAAGAAATGTCCACAATTATGACATTTAAAAACAAATAATATTAAAATTCTAGTCTTTCACTCTCCTTCACCTTCTAAGTAAATGTGCAGTGCTGTGTTACTGTTTATACCTTAAGGAATTTTTGTCTTCCTGAAAATCAGATCTCTTTTCATTTGCTTAAACTGTTTGGAAACTGGTGGTTTATACTTCACAGAAACTGAAGGGGAAAAAAGTTACACTTCTAGAAAAAAACTTTGGCTGCTATAGAATCTATAGGAATACAGGACTATCTAATAGCTATCAAAGAATAGCAAGTTATATTACAGCTTTACTTACTCCCTTGGACTTCAGGGTGCATTCATTCATTGCCCTCACAGTTTTTGCCTACACTGCAATAAAAAAAAAAGCATGCAGTATGTCAAGTATGTCAGATGTGCTTTATTCCATAGTTTTATGCATTGGACTGGCAGTCCTGGTCCTCAAGGTGACTTCTGCTGGGCATGCCAAGGCCTTGCCCATATCCTACTATCAGCACATCTTACTAGCATAGGAATGATCAAACAGCAGCCACAGGAAAATAAGAAAAAGTAGTCTGAGGTAGAAAGAGAATGACACTACTTAGAAATGTATGGTCACCATGTGATATGGTCAGATACAACATTCTTAATTTAACTTCTTACTTAATAAAAGTAAAAACTTAGGTAAATACTTGTATTTCTCAGCTTTTCTATGGAGGATGTTTCTATTTGCATGATCTTTAAAACCACTGATAAATTTAAGACTTCATATAAAAGTACAGGAATGGAGAAACAAAAGGCAATCAAGTCATGGTTGTAGTGCATATGATGCATATTTTCTTGCTTTCTAACCAACTGCTCAAAATATTTGAGTTCCTTCTGAAGAATCATGACATGGGAGAGTAGAAAAAATAAAATACTGAAAGCTTTTAGTCACGTAGATAACCAGGAATCACACACAGAATCACAGAAACACCAAGGTTGGAAAAGACCTACAAGATCATCCAGTCCAACCATACACCTATCACCAATAGTTCTCACTAAACCATATCCCTCAACACAAAATCCAAATGTTCCTTGAACACCTTCAGGGTCGGTGACTCCACCACCTCCCTGGGCAGCCCATTCCAGTGCTTGACCACTCTTTCAGAAAAGTAGTATTTCCTAACGTGGTAGGAGTCAGAATCATTGTTGTTCTTAAGGTTATATGCCTTAAAGGGACATTCTGTATGTCCTAATCTACATTTGGAGTTAAACTGACAAATCTGACTGCAAAAGATGATGTTCTGTGAAATACAGATTTTATGCATTAAAAAAGGCATCATATAGAGTGAGGAGGGATTGAAATCTGAAAATGAAACTACACCTAAAAAGGTTTGCAAATTGTCCTGATAATAAGTCCCTTTATATGTTTTTTGGTTTTTTGTGTTTTTTTCTTGTTTGTTTGTTTGTTTTTGTTTTTTTGCTATCAACATATTTTGAAATAAAAACTTTTTTTAAAAAACAGATATCTAAAAAAAAAGTATGTCAAACAGACTCTTTATCAAAGATTACCAAATATGGTACAATTACTGAGCTAATACCCTGCAGTTTTACTCTGCTAATTAAAACTGGAATAATTGAATAATTAAATTAAGGTCTCAATTAAAATAGAATCAATATACCAATAGATTGAATGACTAAATCACCAAATTAATATAGGAACTAATCAGATCAAATTAACAAATTGGTACCACAATGAATTATTATGCATTGGTCTTTTCTGGGGTGATTTTAAGGAGAACGTGCCTCCACAGTGAATATCAAATTGCTTTTTTTTTCCCCTGAGAGCAGAAAAAAAAAAGATCTGAGGGGGCGATTTACAGGCATTTTTTGCCAAGAAAATGAGCTTAACCTCTTGGCAGAGGTCAAAGCTAAAAACGATCATCAAAAACACTCTTTTATAAGATACCTACTGATCAAGTTATTACAATTTTTCCATATTAGCATTGTTAAGGACAATTACTTAAGTTCTTTCAGCATTTAAAAAATATCCTGGGTATCTAATGCCAGAGAATTGGAGAACTAACATGAGCTCATAACTCATTCTAATGTCTGTTGACAAAACACAAGCTGCTTATGTATTTATCAGAATTCTACATATAATTAAGCAATCGTCCCAGCTGTATTCAAATTTGTGCTTAAATTGTTCACATGATTAAGCACCTCAGTTCTTCAGATGTCGTATTTTTTGTTAATTCTAGGCAAATATTCCCAGGAGTCACAGTTTGTGGTAAAAAAGCAGTTGTTTAGTTTTCTAATTTAGAGGCATCGTTTACTCCAAAGCACTTCCTCTTCAAGTAGTTATTTTCTTCAGAGATGTGAAGCCCTGCTGCTCTTGCTGCCTGAAGGTCAAAGGGTTGTGTGGGAGAGAATTTGCCATGGAAGAAACAATCCAGCTTTACCTGGGTGACAGCAATTATGCAGAATGACAAAAGGAGAAAAGTTACAAGATGAGAACTCTGGAACGTTCTCCCCAGGGTCTGCCACTCACTCAGCCATGAGGAAACAATGCCAGACTTCATTTTAGCAGTAACGTCTCTATAATGCTGAGATAGAGAAGTTTATCATACAAACAGCATACTCTTTTACGTCCAGGGTGTCTGCTTTTCAAATTGCTTCTTCTTGGGTTGTCATTTATTGGAAGAAAAGAAAGAACAGAAGTAGCCCAATTAAGTTTTAATATGAATTGACATGAATATATAGAGAAGTCATAACTCTTCAAAAGGCCAGACGTGGACACACCTTTAACCTATAGCAAAAAAGAAATGTAGGAAAATGTATTGAACTACATTCACAGTACATTAATATCCAAATTCTTCAAACAGAAATGTCAGTTAGGGGAGGATTGTGGAGGGCACGGGCTCTGCGACCCCCACAGTAGGTGAGGTGCAGCGGACAGGGACATCACATTGTCCTGATTTGGGTTGGCACTTCAGGAGGAAATGTTTGGAAGAGGTATTCACCCATACATATTCTCCACAGTCATTTCCAAGAAGTCCTGCATGTAACTGAAAAGTAAACTGCAAATGAAAAATACGCTTTTGCATCTTCTGTGTTAGGCATTAAAGATATCCAAAGGTGGCATTCATTTTATTAGATCATAGTTTACTTATTTATCCTCACACTCAGGAATTTTGACCATTGAAGCTGTAACCTTTGCTATTTATCCAAAGTAATTCCTGCCTGCCACAGAGTGCATTTTAAACACTCTAGGAATATTAGTTAACTGCATGTAAAAATATTAACAGTCACTGACATTATTTCCAAGCCTGAAAATACAAGACTCAGAAAGATCAAAACATTGCCCACAAAATATGCCAATTCCATGAGATAAACTTCAGTGACCTATGAAAGAAATTGAAGCTTTCTGATGCTTCATCTAAACAACAACAAAGGCCTAATCATTCTCTGAAGATCACATTACACAATTACTCAGACAATTACATTATCCCTTTATTAACAATTATTGACTGAAGCACAGACTGAAAATAACAGGAAATCTCTAAGAAAGAATTTCCAGACATGTATGCAGCATTTAAACACTGGTTTCTTTATTAATTTGATGATTAAGATAATCGTTGCTATTTTCAAATAAATAAGAATATGTAAAAATGGATAAAAATTCTCCATTTACAGCATATATTTAGATGGTTAATCGCCTATAGGACTCTTCTATAAAACACACCCTTGTCAAAAACATTTTATTTTTATTCTCTGGATAATACTTGACAACAATACTTAATACTTGAAAACAATTTAGACTATCTGTATTTATAAAAAACATACACTAATATGTATAGAAATATGCACATTACTATTTTAGTACCAGAAGAATCACAATGAGTAACAATCTGGTAGTAAGCGAATTTTTAAGTTTCACTCTTTTTATGGATTTAAGTAGTATGTATAAATATTTATATTATATTTGTAGAAAAAAAATAAGTGTACTACAAACTCCATGCTTTATTTCTTTGATATTTTGGGGCTATTCTTCTAATGAATACTATTAAATTTCCATTTTGACCAATTAATTAAAAACTTGAAAATCTGTTTTTTTTCTAAAGGATATTTACTCTGTCTTGCAACTGGTGAGCTAAAGACAGCCCAGTGGTGTAAATGTGTGGTCTCATTTGAGGTCAGATCAAAAAACAATGAAGACTTCAACTGACTCCCATCAACTCCAGGAAGCTCTTGGAAAAGCTCATCCTTTATTTAATGATTTTACATGATGAAAATCTCATGTAAATCATGTACATTTTAGAAAACTAAGTAATATTTTTGTTTTGTTTTTCTTATTTTACTGATTTCACCACTTATCAGCAAAAGCAATAGTGTATTTTATGTGGATGAACAACTTTGATTTCCCAAGTTAAACAAGAAGATTGAGAAGTTTTTATGTTCTTATTCTCAACACAAAGCTTTTCTTAATGACAGTTGCACCTCTGTCATGAGCTATTAGGGAAATTCTGACCACAAACAATGATCTGAAAGATAAGCAGAAAGTACTTGAAGTAAATCCACATTCTTAGCTTTCACTAGAAATTTTAGATCTTCCACTGAATGCTACAGAGGGAATGAAAAAAGATGTTCTCTCTGTTTCACAATGCATATTCCATTTAAGAAACTCATTTATGCATATGCTCTATGTATGCATTCACATCTGAATTATATTACATAGATAAGGATCATATTCATCATATACTAAAGCTCACTAGTTGCCAAATGCCCCAGGGAATTTACCAGCACCTGGCATTTGCCCAACAGTAATTATCTCCTGACATTAAGTGGCACCCTCAAGTCCAAGCTTCCTGATAGAGCAAGTTACAATTAAGAGTGAACAGTTTCTGCTGGCATAGGATCTTAGTAGCTTCTGACACTGGAAATCATTAAAGACAACTTGTCGCTACCTAGTTAATTTGGCGTCCCCAGGAATGTGATAAATGAACGGGATCTCAAATTGTGTCATCAAATTTTTTAAGTTACCTGTCTTAACCACATTCAGAGTAGAAACATGCTTTCTGGAACCCCTATGGTTTTGGTAAATGCAAAAACACAATGGGCTTTTCCTATAACAGCTGCACTGCATTGTTAATCTTTCTCCATTTTACCCTCTGAGCAGTTATAACAGTGGGTCATTTTGCCAGCAAATGTAAACTCATGTTTGCCTTGGATTTTATGAACCCAGAGCACAGCAGAGATACCAAACAACAAGGATCTATTCTATGCCCTGTTTTTAAAGTCATCTTACCACAGAAGGAGCCTCTCCATTCCCATCTCAACAAAGAATTGCAATATTTTTTTCAAAGACATTCTGTTCTGCTGTGCAAAATGGATAAATGTTATAGCTCAGAAGTAATCTCTCAAGATTTCTCAGGTCTGGGAGAAAACCCTTGTGCTTCAGAAAAATGATTTTTCAGATGCTCTGTCAAATGTCCAATTTAGAGCAAATTTTATATCATGAGGATTCAGTATAGTATACCCATTCTTCTATTATCACTAGACATTTAATAAAAAAGGGGAAAGATTTCTCTAAGAGACAAAATCATAATTCCTGAACTGAATTGCTGTTCTAAATCATCCTTTGGAGGACATATAAATGTATATGTTTTTTATCCCTGTGATTTTCCCTTCTCTACTTTTAACATTTGAAGGGGCATCCTTTCTTAACTAAGACATCTGAATTAGGTGTCTAAAGAGAAAGGTAGCCAGGATATCCTATATTATTTCTACATCAATCTTGGAAGATTTTGCATTTTACAATTGTGGGTTAAAAATATTAGGTAAATAATTTCAGGTCATTTAAAAATTGTTTATTTATTATTCTTCTGGAACTTTCTAAGGAGTTTGTGTACATAACTGAGTGGGAAAGGTTAGAAGCCAAAAGACGTGACCTGGAAAATGAGAGGGAGAACACAGTAATCTGTGGGTAATAGTGAAAATTGTTCTCTTTTTTTCATAATTTTTTTCTAAGATAACATTATCATCTACTCTTTTCCTTGAAGGCAGATTTATATAATTATTATGTTCACAGTAAAGTTATGCACAGCAATAATTTTCAATGATATACTGAAAAGAAGAAAATCATCCTTGCAAGGGTATTTGCTTTCCTTAAAACAGCTAAGACTGTATAAATATTTAACTATAATTATGCTAAGGCACTGGTCTTTTATGCCACAGTCACTCACAAAATAGTCTTATAAATGCCTTTCTTGAGATTTGTTACATGCTGGCTTTTGGTCTTATGGGAACAAATCTCTCTCGCTGCTATTGATCTGTTCTTTAAATTATTCTCCCATGAGGCTTTCAGCTAAGAGCATCTTTTCCTTGAATCTCTTTGTATTTTTAATTGGCTTATGTTTGTTTAAACAAAATCACACCAGTGCCTTAGGCTGCAGCCGTCAATTCACTGCATTTGAAACCAGACACACTGTACAACAGCAGCCGTCACTTCTGTCCTCTACTGGACTCATCTCTTTGGGGATGAAATCTGTCACAAGGTAAAAAAAAAACAAAAAACAGGCATACAAAATTGCCTTTGGACTGGGTTGCTAGGGACATAGCTGGGATTTGCATAATGCTGTTAGAGTCCTAAAGATGAAAGGATGCGTAGATTGTGCCATTTATCTGCAAGCTCTGGCTAGCGGGTGGTAAGGAGACACGGCCCCAGGAGGAGGACTGGAGGGACGGTGCCTCAGGCAATCACAGTCTCTCCATTACCTGTTGTCCCCTAGGTGTGGGGAGAGGCTCTGAGCATTCTGCACTTGTCTATCCAACGGCACTGTGGACTCTTTGCCCTTGGCTGGTCCACTCCCCAGTGTGACGCAGGGCTGTCTGTGCTGTGGACTCAGCTTTTCCCTGAACCTTCATCAAAGCAAACAGGAATGAATGGTTTCCAAGTCCCCCATACCAAAGGGAGTCCAGGAACTGCTATTGTGTGCTGCCCTTGTACCAATGAACAAAGAGGAAAAGGTCCTTATTTCACCTCTGCTCCTCCCTAGCTGAGCAAAGCAGGTTCAAAACCAGAACCCAAAATAAGATAGTATGGGTGGTGAAAACAGCAGAGAAAACATTTACATTCAATTTTATTCTTATGAATTTTGATCCCAGATTATTTTAAATTGTATGATGTGAGGCATATTCAAGGATTTTTAACTTTGTCCTGTTCCTTTAACCATTTCCAATCAATTAGCAGCTGCTAAAACACTTCTTTCACGGCATAAATAGAACTGGATGGAAATAAAGTTCTTTTTATAATCTATTATGCTTCAGTTTAATTCACAATGAAACCAGGTCTTTACAGGCCGTATGGGTATGCCATCCTCACTATCAGGTTTGGGTTGTATAGGATTCCTCCATGCAATACAGCATCACACAGCATAACCTTCACGTCACACAGATTCTAGAAGGAATAAGTCCCTGAAACCTCTTACTCCTGAGTGTCAGCCTCTAGCACAGATGCTCCTACTTTGGTTCCTGATCCTATCTGCTGTGCTCAATGTGGACTCTTCATAGTGAGGAAGAAACAGTAAGGAGGACACCAAGCCTAAAGTGACAACTTGTGTGCCTACTTATCTAATAACTTACAAGTAGGTGGACATATAACATGAGATTATAATATTTCACACACACACACACAAAAAAAAAAGGACACCTGACAGACTTTTCTAGAAGACATCTGTCTTGCACTTTAGGCAAGGATCAAATCGCAGAGCTAGTGATCAGTGGTATCTGAATCAATAACGTGTTGCAAGGTTCCAGCTTCTCCCTAGTACCAAATTCTTGTTCAGTTCCATTCATCACAGATTTAAGAATGCCCAAACTACCTACTCTTCTATGTACTGACAGCAAATGCTGAGCACTAAGATATTCATCTCAGATGAATATTTGTTTAAGCAAGGGAATGAGAGAGACTGATCTCCTAGATTAGGGGAAGAGATATTATGAGGCTATGAGTGCTGGAGAAGGAAGGGAAGAGAGACCTGCAGAGAGCAGCCAAATTCATATTCTCCCCAGATAGAGTTGCCTGCTGCTATGGCAAGAGACAGCACTAAGACAGACAGAACTCTGCTCTAAGCCAGTAGGACATATTATACATCTCATATCCATTGGTTATACAAGCAGTTATTTGTATTAATATTTTCACTGTAATCATAGCTAAAATTTCCACATAGGGTTTGCTGGAGTTACACCCTATACAAGTGTGAAACATAGACAAATCAGAGAACAATAAAACTCTGGAATGTTTGCAGACCAGCTGGAATTGCAGGCAGCCTTGCAGAGAAGAATAGCAATGATGGTAAAGTTAGTTTTCATAAATTGTACAAATCACAAGTGGAGATAAATATTCATCATCAAAAGAGAAATTAATTGGAACAGACTTTTAAGTATGAGGGGAAAAGGTGAAATTGCTTTGATAAGCTATTTTGTAAACTGTGAGATATTCAATTAAAACATAGATATCAACATTACCCTTGGAGAATAGCATCCAAATATACTACTTGTTTTCTGTAAGTTCTGTTGACATGAATAATAGTTTTGCATTTTCACTTATTTTTTCCAGATTCAAAATCAAGATAATCTGAAAATCTCTAATACTTTCCAAATAACAATACAATGCAGTATAAAGCAAGAGCCCTAGACATAAAATTGTTTGACACAGACCCCTGATCATTTTTATGTAGATCTCAGAATATTCCATCTATCTTCAGATGTCATCTTCTAAAAATCATACCAAACTTCTGTGTTTAAAATAAGCTTGATTAAAAGGCTCAGTTAGTGCCAGGTGTTGAACCTTAAAAGTTTAATTGAAATACTCAATTTAACTTAATTGAACACTACAGAATTAATTGAACTTTGACTCTTAAATTAAAAATTTGTATTCTGTTCTCCTAGTAATAGTAATAGTGACTTCCAAAATGCAAAAATCGTATACGATACTCAGGAGTCACCGGAAAACCTTTCCATATTTTAATTTACAAAGGAAGTGACAACTATAACAAATTTAATCTAAAGTCTGAATTCAGCTACTTTTGAAATTTAGTGTCATGTCCTTCTACTTCATTACACTGCTTTTCCTTTAAAGTAAAGTAACAGGATTGATGATTTAAATGTTAAAAATGTTAAGAATATGACTACTGGAAAAGATATTTAGTGGTGTCTTAAAAAGTGTAGAAATGGCAATGAAAAAAAAACCAAAAACCTATAGCTCTGAAAGGCTTGAACTGTTATAATTGCTCCTGTCATGTTTTCTTATTTATTCACTAGTAAAATTTTTTCTAACACACCTTTTAACAAAAAAAATCCAGCTCCCAATAATACCACTTAAATATACTAATAGAAAATATGTATACAGAGATGAAGTATTTTACAGAAGTTGGAGTCTGAAAGTGTTTTAGTTAGACTTAAAAAGCAGTGCTGCTTATCACTTGATGACTACTGAGCTGGACACAGACACTCCAGTGACAAGCAGCTGCCCAGGGATATGGATGTCTCCCAGCCAAGTGACACAGAGGACGTACTACAACAAGCAGCAATAATGCAAGGGAAAGAAAAAGGAAGCCCTTGGGTAAATCTGTCACTGACCATTGTCATGCCCTCTGCACGTTACTCTCCTCTATCCAATTTTATTTCCTTGTCCAATTTCCATCCTTATGTATACTGATGTGTACCCTTGGAATTTTGCTGCATCAAATTAATGTAAGTTGGTGTAAGAGGGCATGTCAATGTGGTGATAATGTGCCTTAGCATTTCTAGTGGACCTAAAAAGCAAAGGGTCAATATAGCAGGTCTTCTTGAAAGACGAGTAGGCTAAACAATTCAGATGGAAAGTGGTATATGTAAAGAAATTACAGCTTTGAACTGACTTCTTCTCAAGCTTGTACTTATATTTGGCATTATCTTAAACAACTGACTGATGCAAGACCAGGATACATTTAATAGACTGAGCTCCAGGGACCACAAAATCTGCCTGCAACAAAGGCAAAGGATTAAAAAGTTAAGCTGAGGGATCAGACCAGCAAATTACTATCACACTCTACTGTTATCAGTATTATCTAATGCAGACCATGTGTTGCAACTTCTACCTTCTTTCTTTTATACCACTTTTTTCACATTTTCCTTTATTAGTTTATGCATCCCTCTTGCATATGCCAAGTGGATTTGTGTGGATTTTCATGTGTAAAATTTCATATGATTAAAAGAACATCAAATTGATTGCTGGACATTTGCAACAAAGGAGTCTTGCTTTTCAGTTCTCTTTTCACTTTCAGTTCTCCTTTCACATAAACTTTAAATTCAACATGGGTAGAAACTAAAATTAAAATTACTCCAAGAAATTAATCTTTCTCTCTAGGAACCAATGTTTTCTTTTTTGTTCACAAATTACACTTTAAAATAAATAGTACCAAAATAGTGTAAACAGAGACCATCAGTTCAGCCAGAATGACGTTCAAAAATTCATTGTCACAAAACATGAATAGAAACAAGACAAAGTTCTCATGGAAAATTTAGGTGTCACTGGGCAGAATTTAGACAAATAATAAGGTCACTTCTAGAGGAAAGGAAATAAATGTAATCACTGAAGCCAATGCAGAAGAAAGATGAGTGTTTGCCTCAGATTACTGTTGTAAATACATTCAATAATTTTCCTCCCAATCAAATATTTTTCTTCCCTCAATCAATGCTCTTATTTTCCTTGACAGGTGTAAAGGAGTTAAGTAACAACAAACCATGGCACCAAAGTCTTACACCTGCAAATATCATAGACATTTAGAAATCCAGCCTACATATTTTGTCCTTGTGAAAATTATCATGTTATGAATTACTGCATTTGTGGAAACCAAGGAATATGAAAGAAACCCAATCAGAGTGAAAAAAAAAAAAAAAGTCTGTTGTTAGGGTTGAATGCTGTCCATTCAAGTTGTATAATAATTCTTTCAGCTCAAATGAAATTATAGTCAGTGGTCATCACCCAGCATATACTTCCCTCACTTTCACTTTGAAGCAGTTCTAATTGCATACTCTAATAAAAGCAAACTTTAAAAGCTTTCTTTTTATGTCTACTGTAAAAGAAAAGCAGATGTAAATTGAATGCTTAAAGACAATTGAATACAGATCTTTGTATACATATAGGGAACTGTTTTTTTTCATAGCTAATAAAAACTATTAAAATGATCATGAATTTCGATGTCGCTTCTGGGTTAGTTATAACTCTTTATTACTTAGACTTTCAAAAGATCTGATCACTGAATTCAGTCACTAACAGCAGAATTAATTGGTGGTGTTGCAGGAGGTAACACACTCAAATTTTGTAGAGGTTTTGAACAAGGAGATGAGACAATCGAAGAAATAATCTGTCTCATCACATTACTCAGATGA
Organism: Tragopan temminckii; assembly: GCA_028571105.1. Taxonomy (NCBI): domain Eukaryota; kingdom Metazoa; phylum Chordata; class Aves; order Galliformes; family Phasianidae; genus Tragopan; species Tragopan temminckii. The sequence goes on from JAOWBP010002392.1 coordinate 50,869,405, forward strand.
ACTCATGTTTGATCCACTGGAATCATGGGAATCGGAGGATGTGGTGGCATCCTGCATCTCGGAGGATGCTCTGCAACTGTCATAATGGAATCAAAAGTGTCAGGGAGTACAGTCACTCTGCATCCTGAGTTACAAATTAAATGAAGCCACATGCAAGAGAGAGGCAGAATGGACAGTCAGCTGAATATGAGCCAGCAGTGTGCCCAGGTGGCCAAGAAGGCCAATGGCATCCTGGCTTGTATCAG
>JAOWBP010002392.1:50870254-50883368 GCA_028571105.1 Tragopan temminckii
AGTATGGTTAGGTTGTGGTTGGACTTGATGATCTTTAAGGTCTTTTCCAACCTGAGCAATTCTGTGATTCTATGATTCCATAAGGCTGAAGGAAGAGGTGGGGAAGGCTGTGGGGAGGGTGTTATGGAGGAGGCAGAGGTGCTCAGATTTGAGGGTGAACTATAAGATAGAAAGCAGAGATAGGCAATTTGTAGCCTAAGATTTAATTCAGGACGAGAAGTAAAAATCTTTAGACTGCTCAGATAAGAGAATTATCTTTAAGCAGAGGAAGTGAGTTTCTTCCAGATGTGTTTGACAGCATGAGAACAGAAGTGGAAGTAGTGCTTTTGGTAAGAAGCCAGTACTGGGGATTAGTCAGGTGGAGAGCACTGAGAGGGGATCGAGCACAAGGGTGGGAAGAATTGAAAATAGAGGCTCTGGCATCAAGCAAAGGGAATGAAAACAAAGAGAGAAGGAAAGGAATTAGAAAAGCAGAGAAATCAAAGGGAGGTTTAAGAGCAAAGCCAGCTTCGGTAGAGATCACAAGGAAAGAATAAAACCAAGAAGGAAAGGAGAATAAGAGCTACTAAGGGAGGGATATTGGTGGTTATGGGAAGGAAATAAAGGGACTGGAGATAATTTGAAGCTAGATTTCAACCAGTGAAGATGAATCTTTTAAACTTTCCCACGTTATGCTCTACTGAAAGGATTTTACAATTACCACTGATTTGTGCATATATAGTCAGTTCTATCTGATTTCAGATTCTTTTTTTCTTCTTTTTTTCTTTCTCAAAGCTGCTATCTAAGGTCTTTATTTTTATAACAACAGTGTCATTCTCTTATATACAGTCTTCCTTGTTACTACTTTTCAGCACATAGTCAATGCACTGCGTTGTTTGTACTTTTGCTATGTCAGCTTACTTTTACACAGCATCCCTGAGAGGGATTTAGAGGAGTAACAGTCTTTCTACCATGGAAGGACACAGTGGTCAAAACTATTTTTTAATGTGGAGGTGGCTGACACGTTCGATGACATACATACACAATCCATAAAAGAAAAGATGGTGCTTAATCTGAACGCCTATTTTAAAAGGGTAATTTAATTTAGGCAGTTTGTGTTCCTGTGTCCATATCCATCTCTGAACAGATTATAGGAATGTATTTTAAGCAGGTGTTCAGCAGCTTGTGTGCATTCACATGTGTTCCTTACAAGCAACTACAGCCTATGTATATTAACTTCAAGCATATCTAGACTCAGACTGCAATTGCCTTTGCACAGAGAAGAAAAATTTCCTGGCTATAAGAGAACACTTTTACCCCGTAGAAGAATTATAATAGTACTGAAATGAAATTCTGGTGTAAAAAGAAGGGATTATGTACCCTCACCTTGATATCTGAACACCTTGGTGCAAGTACAGAAACATTAAAAATGCTGGAAAACGAATCACAGGAAAGATGTAATTCTCAGCTCTCATTGGTTTAGACAGACGTTGACATCAAAAATAAAATAACTTGTGAGCCCTCTGCTGGTAATTATTCTTTTGTTTCTCAGATATTAGCAGGATCCTGCCACAGGAACCACATGTACATGTTTGTGTATATATGTACAGCAGTGTGAAGGTATGGACATGCACATTTACATAGCCATACAAATATATGCATACATGTACATATATAAAGGATTAATTAATGACAGAGAAGTGTGCTTTGGTAAATTATGAGTGCCACTACCAAAGCAAGAGAAAGAAGTCACCCATCTGTGTATTTGCATAAGTGTCCCAGCCACACATGGGTGTATCAGAACTATCCATTTGAAAGGTGGACTATGATCATAAACTAACAACAGTAGAATAAGAAATTTAGAAATAATTTGCCTTTCTACATTACAAACTCTATCTATCTAAAATCTAAAATAGTGTTATCCATGTAAAGCAAAGAAAGTCACTGTTATGACCACAAGGAACAAAGTACAAAATTAATTCCCTATGAAGTTCCAACTGAATTTGACAAACATAAATCACTGAATAGCACAAATTAGAAATATTTCAGAATGGCTCTACATCACAAGTATCTACCTAATATCAGCTTTCCATTTAGAAGTAAAAGATTCCATTTCTTTTTTATAAATACAAAAATGAAATATATGAAAAATTTTCTTACATTGAAGAATATCATATTGCCATCACTCTACAAACACCCAGGACTTAATGGGCTGGGATCCTGTCATTACTGAATATTAGATAAGTTAACCAAATTCTTTACTTACTACAGTTCATCATTATTAGACTGTCATTACCATAATTTTACCTCACATGTGAGGTAAAGATTATATTTTAGGTGTTAAGTTTTGACAGGGACAATAACAAAGTTTCCATTTCAGAGTAGCCTTTGTTGTCCTTGGAGGTTGCTATATTAAAATTAAATCTTGAACTGTAATACTTCAGCAATTACTATTGACAGTAGATACCAAAATTCTGGTATAAGGTAATTTTCATAATCCCTCTCTCTTGGATGTAATTAAGTATCATAAATCTTTAGGAAGAGCTCATATTAGTAAGAGTTTTCAAATTCTTTCATATTTTCACCTCATTTTTAACTAACAAACAAACACATTCATTTAAAAACTTCAGGGATGGGAGTAATCCCCTTGCCATGGACCTTCATTTACTTCCAGGTGAAATTCATTTGTAGACTCTGAAGGAAAATGTCATGCTTTAAAATTGATATATCTGCTTGAGTCTAATCATCTACTTCCTATTGTCTGGTGCAGGTGTTCCATTTTCTGGCAAAAAATAAAGTTTGATATTCCAACATAGCACTTTTCACTCAGTGTTCCACTGTGTTTCATGTCAGTTTGGAATCATGAATGGTGAGTGACTACGCCTCCTCAGAGAGGGGTAGGAAAGAACAACATCTCAGGAGGATGCCTCTGAACTTCTGAAGTGCATCGTGTTGTGATGCAGCTGTGCATTTTCTGTTTCTTCAAGTAGGAAGAAAATAAATACATTCCTGGTATCACCATGCCTTTTGAGCTCCTGTTCTGTTCCAGAAGGGAATATTTTGTATCAGCCCATCTCTAGATGAAGCCCCCTATTTTGGCCTATGCTCACCACTCTTTAAAGTGTGTCATTGCTCTTGGATACAGTGGATTGTAATTGCAAAGCTCATCTAGATAGTTCCACTGTTAAAATATGGGGTACCAAAAACAATATTTTTTAGATGTCATTTTTAGACTTCTCAACATATTGATAGAGGTCTTTTAGGAAATCGTTAGTGTCTGATCTAAAGGTTTTAATAAATTTTCTTTCATAGTCTTACTTTCTAAGCATTAATCAATGTATCTACAAAATAAGCTTTAAAATCAGAAAAGACTGTGAAGTTTGGATCACTATTCGTTCAAATCACCAAAGCATTTGATAGTCAAGTATGAGCCAAAGAGTTAAATGTTTTTGTCATCACGACAACTCACACAGGACACATCTATATTGAGCAGTAAAGCCAGAAGAAAACTAGAACTATAACAATTGTTCTGCCTCATGAAACTGGACTTCTGACAGATGGTTTCAGTGAGCTCATGTTTCCACCACTCTGTACAAAGATAATTCTGTCTGCTTTATGTTTGTTTGCTTGCTTGCTTAAAAATAGCTGTTTTTTCAGCCCTGCCTCATGCCATCTAAATCATTTAGAGTTAAAAATATGCTATAACTTAATACCTATACTGAAAACAATGAGTGATTTTTTGTTGAAATACTATCCAAATAACCAGTACATTGTATCTGACTTTCTTACATATGGTTTAGAGTTATTTTGGAATATCATTTGTGAAATAAATAGACATGGGTTTAATTTAGTAAAGCAGTCATGTGACTTTCACAACTGAAAACTGGAAATCAAAATACAATAAAATTTAAAATGATTAATAAGTTCAGATGGATCTTCAAATGAAAGCAAGACCTATAGTAATGATAGTCTGTAAAGGGCACTGGCAACTTAAAGAACACAAACAAACTTGAAATGTTTTATCTCTTTTTGTTGAAAGTAACAGTTATATTTATTATAATTTTAAAAACATACAAAAGATTATGCTTCATTTTCCTATCATTTTCAAAACAGCAATATAATAGTTTTTTTCTTTATAGGAACTAAACAGAATTTGATTTTTCTAATTTCAAATTCTATCTCTTGAGACACAGTACTTAAATAAGCATCTCAGTATATATACAGAGGTGCCTAATGGAATTTAAGCATGTGATTATCTTGTCTAACAGTTTGAGGTAGAAGTCCACAGTTCAAAGCACCTTCACTTTAAGAGCTGCAGCAATGTTTTTTGCAACAAGTAGACATTGTACATATTAATTCCTTCTTGGGATATGTAAAATACCTTAATTTAATATTAAATTCTACCAAAAGCACTCTCTAATAACTTGTTAGGCTTTTAAGTTAGGCTTATTTATAGTGACATCATCAGTGAGTTATCAGCTGCTGAAAGTGTCAGGAGACAATATAGCATGTTGTTTTTCGATGATATAATGTTCGTTTCCACCACACAAAGTGACAAAAGGCAAATCTGGGAGACTGCCTGGCCTCATATGGCACAATATAAATAGATTGTGAAAATATATAGTTTTTTATTTGTGCTCATTGTATTCTCAGTGGAGATGTAGAAGTTTGGAACAGGCCAGTATAAAATTTGATAACAACCAGAGGATGACACATAACAAAGAGTTTAGCAGCACTGAAGATCAGACAACATCAGCACACAGAGAAACTATCAAAATTATCCTTTTGACATTTTAATTTTCTGATTTAATTTTCTGATTTTGACATTTTCTAGGCTTCTCCTGAGTTACAGCACTGGGTGCTTGTTTCAGGAACTGTAGAGATGCACATGTTTATCACAAACAGATGATAAAGAGTCAGCCACATCATATCAGTGTTTTCTGTTCATTTAATTGGGATAGCACTACAGTGAAGAAGCCACAACTGGCACTTGTTAGGAAATGATATATATTATTCGCTAATGAAATTTCAGAAGCCAAAAAAGTGAGACACATAAAGATCAGGTATATTGAACTTTCTCCCTGCTGTGTCGCTCATCATAACTCCTCTCTTTGTGTAAGGATTTATACTGCTAGCAGTAGAGGAACAGATTAGTTACCCCTAGATCATCCATTTTAGTTCCTACCTTGTCTAACTGAGGAAGTGTTTGAGCCACATGTGGTAGACCACATCCTTTCCCCTTTCGCTAGCGGGATGACGAAGGAGCACATCTGGATTCAGAATTTCATTTTCACCCTCAACATTTTTGTATTAGCACACTGTCATACTTGATATAAATTGGAAAACACTTAGTCCCGTAGCACTTGATTTTCTGGAGGAAGACAAAGCATGACATTGTGGAGTCCATAAACAGCAGGAGGTATAATTCATAGTAAAGCTATATAATATGTTCCATATACACTGCAGCTGTTGATAGATTTTATTACATTTCAGTTAAAAGCCTTATTACATTTGCAGGCAAGATTTATTATATATGGTTGTATTATTTCTAAAGTTCAGGATATTTTCACATTTGTACCTGGCTTATTTCATCTATGATCACCAAGTTTACATCATAACCTTGTTACAACTGTAGGTTATGAATAATGTCACCTGTTGTTATGACGCTTGCAGCCAGTTTTCATTACAACTGTTCCTAATACTTCACAATATTTTGCAGGTGCTAGATATTACGTTGTGGTTTTTAAAGACATAGTTTGAAGTCAGCGGAACATAAGAGAGTAATTCCTAAAGTACAGAGTGAGGAAGCTGGTCAGCAGCATGAAAACATAAGTGGAGGATTCCTGCCTACAGAAATGCAGATTACTTAGTTACATTTTTTAAAAATAATTTAAAAAAAAAAAAAAAAAAGTGCTTCTAATTTCTGAGATTGTAGGTATAATAATTAAACATAGAGAGTGTTATTTTACTCTAAAAATAATCACCATGTTCTTTCTCCTTGTCTTTTTTTTGTTGTTGTTCTCAGAAGTCAAAAGTTCACCATAGATCAATGTCCCATGGCAATGGTTTGATTAAAATGGTCAAGATGTGCTGGTTTATTTGGAACATTACAGGAAAGTAGTTGATGTTGTAGGTGATCTTAATTTTCATTTATTTTTAGTTATATAAACATGGGTAAAAACCCTGTAGCCCTAACTATATTATAGGTACACTTTTTTTTGGAGAAGACTTGAACTGGGAGAAATCATATCAAAGAAACAAGATGACAGTAATCACAAAAACAAAAGACATTTGGATAGGTGAGAGAGGATCAAAGGCATAAAAAAACTGTGAATCAGGAAATTGGACATGGAATTCAAAAATGGCACTGACTGAAATGATGTATTACACTGAGATGCTAGGAAACTGAGGAAGAAAAACACAGATATATTTTATACATTTATCTAGGTTCTATAGATATATTTTATACATTTATCTTGGTTCTACCTACTTCACGTGCTAAGGAACATGAGTAGTTTGGGTGATTTTCTCGAAATATGTTTCATATTTAATTTAGTGCTTATATTTTGAGGCGTTTTCTAGAAATTAAAATGTCCTTCTCCTGGCTTTACACCAGGAGTCTCTACCCAGAAATATGATAAGAGGTCAGAAAACAGAAACTACATCTGAGTCTGAAAGCTTAAAAACTCTTGGATCTAATGGGATATGACCCACAAAAAATGTCACATCATGCATCTATCCAGAACAGGAAGTTCAACAAAGGCCACAATAACATATTTATGCTTTAAATATCTTGCAGTTTTAAATGCAAACCATTACGGTTTTAGTCATCCCCAAAACGAAACAAACAAACAAAAAAAAGGAATAAAACACAAAATGGAGGTGATATAATTTAAATCAGTCACTATGAAATAAAGTAGCATTGCACTTTCATCAGTAGACCTTTATCTTCTTTTTTGCTTTGTTCTCTTTTTTCCCTTTCTTAAAATCAAAATAATCCTTATTGCAAGCACAAGTTGCAATTCTTGTATTTAGAAAAACACTAAGAACCACTGAGTAGAAGAAGCTCTTCAGCACATTATGAGCAAAGAAACTTTGCAGATCAGGCACTTGCTGATTAATTTCACTCCCTTAATTAGTGATGCTTCTTGAAAGAATCATTCTTTTTTGTCCTCTTGCATTGATGGTTTAGGTTGGAACAGGCTTGTGTTTTCCAGTAACATGTTATCCAACAAGCATAACAACAGAATTTACATCTGAAAAGTTCACAAAGGACTATGTTGCAGAGTGAATTAATCAGTGACCTTTCACTACAAGAAGTGTGCATGTCCTGATAATGTAGCTAAAAGCCCTTCTGAAAGCAGGAGGGGGAGAAATAAAGAACATAATAAATTAAATGAGATTGCAACGGAGAGTCTCATTTTCTGTCTTCTGAGTTCACAGACGACTATTTCTCACCTTAAAGACTAGTCTTAGCAGGCAATTATTCACCATGCCCAACATATTTAAATGACTTAATTGACAACACTTTTTCAGAGGATTGAAGAAGCTGGGATGATAAAAGACTTTCTTGCATGAGTAGTATTTGGTCATTCTAGGTCAAGGTTCAGATGGCACGACAGAGAGTCTAGCATCCAAACCATGAATAAATATAACATATTTCACTGAAATGTCTGGTCTGTCTGGTCTTTGAATAAGTTGTTCTATGTTTTATCATTCACAGTAGTTTGTATATGACAGTCAAGGTAATATATACATTTAAAGTATAGCAGTATATTTACAAAATATATGTATATATAATATTTCAAGATTAAAGTATCCTGCACAGGCTGGATAGATGCTGCAAATCCCAAGTGATCTGAAAGAAATTTACTGAGTGGTATAAGAACTTCAGGACTTTGTCCTTAATCTGGAGCTTTATTGACATTCTATGTCTCCTCCTTTGAAACAGTAAATGGACATGTTTATTGTACATCATTGCTTAAACTTTTCACAGAGGTCTATGGATTTTAATTCACAAGTACATATCTTTTCTGAATAAAATACCAATTCCTTTTTTTCCTCTCCTGCCTCATCTATTATCTTCCAAGTTTTTGCAGCACACCCAAAATCACACGCTACAGAATTCAAAAATTGTAAATTAATTCTACTCTTTATTATTTCTATGTTCAGCTTCAAAAAACTTCTAAGAAAAAGAAGTAAAAGTTGATCTTCCTCTACCTGTAAAGTGGGTATAATAGCACAAGTGACCCCAAGTGACCTGTGGGGATTACCTTCCAAGGTGTATGTAACAAGCTACATTTGCCTTCCTTACATCATCATTCCTCCTAATATCATTATGTATAAAGAAGTACCTCTGTATCACATTCCAGATTCAGATTCCCTTCAAAAGAAAGTTGAACACCAGAGGCCAAGTCAAAGTCTAAATTAATTATTCATATGTGTTTAATATTGTACTTTATTTATTCCTACTGTTCTAATCTTCAGTAATATCTGATTAATTTCAAATTCTTCTCTATATTGATTTCCAAAATGTTGTCGCATCATGCTTTAGTAGAATTCTACTGCTTTTTCTGTTAAGGTAATTAATGAAAATAAGTTGTCTAAAATTATTTTTATTTATTTTAAAAGTTCAGTACACTACTAAGTTAATTACAGAGTTCCCATGTAGCACCATAGAAAATGTTTCATGGAAAGCCATACAGCTTAGTCATACTATACTTCCTCTGTCTAGAACATCACTATCTTATCCAAGAACATGCGGCACAATCTGTCTTAATTCTTCTTTCTTTTTTTCTCTTATGAGTGTCTATCTTAACAATAGTTTAAATATCTTTTGCAAGGCCTAAATCAGCTTCAATTCTTGCACTTTTTTCATTCCATCTACAATCCTCTAAACAATGTCTTTCTTTGTCAATTAGTTCATTTTTCTGTTCTTCATAGTACCAGTACTCTTACTGAGAGTTTTACCCATTCAAGTAGATCTAGATCTCGTAGTCTTCTTTTTTTCCCTTTCCTTGGATACATTTGAGATAGCTTTCCATTATGAAAATTGTAAGTTTTTCATTCATATTTTGTCCCAATTTTCTCAAGTGAAGTAACTCTTACTCTGCTATTTTTGTCTTAATAAATTAGAAAGCACTATCTGAGGGACTACTTTTCATCTTTCCATTTAATTTCAGCTGACTTGGACTTGGATTGCTTAGTCCATATCCAATGGGAGAGAGGTTCGTTTACAAAGAATTATAGAATTTTCCTCAGAATTTACTGGCTTAATAGTTATTTCATAATTAATATATCATCAATCATCTCTACAAATAAGAACTTAGATTATCCCTATCATTATTCCAACCCAAGGAATAATTGAAATACTCTAAATAGTTCTGTCTGAAAAACATCACATCTCTTCAGCAGTATTATTTTTAATGTGATGATTACTTAAGTGTGAAGATTAAGGTACAGTTTTCTCCAAACAAAGGAATCTCCAAGTGAATTAGAATTTGCTAATCTTCCCCAAATGCTGATCTCTGTCATCAATTTTAAGATCAAGACCATGCTAATGTAAAGAAATATTCTTTTATACTTCTAATATTCTAAACACAAAACATCTCTTGACTTTTGTTAGATAATATTTTTCATATTCACATACCTAAAAAACCCCAGCAATGTAAACTCTAGAAAGTAGTTTTTTTCACTGTAAAGTCCAATCACTCTATAGAGTTTTCTATCTTCTAGCCTGAACTCCTCACTTTTCACCTTACAGACTATCAGACTTAGAGAAGAAATAGTTTACCTAATCATTATGGGCTGTATCCATTCTTAATGATCCATGGAAAGTTACTGAGCTCAGCTCCATACCTGACTGACCTACTCAGAAAAAGAGTCAGGCATGTTGCAGAAGAGATTTTCATTCTCTAGATGGACTGTGGCTTTGATGATCCTCAGGGAAAGAGGAACACAAGTTATCCTTCTCATGTCTTTTTAGATTTGCTTTAAAACCAACATTCATAGAAGATACAAAATAACATCCATTGCCATAGTCTGTTTTCCTCTTTATTTTATTAAAGTGTCATCTTCAAATTCAGTGAGGCCATTTAAAAGCAGTTTAAGCTCCTCTGATTTTATTACATGGAATCATTACTAACCTGAGGATATGTACACCAAGTTCTGACTGGCTGAATATGTTAGAAAGAATTGAAAAATGCTTTCACAGAATCACAGAATCACAGAACTGCAGTTGTTGAAAGGAACTTCAAGAGATCGTAGAATACAATCCCCCTGCCAAAGCAGGTATCCTACAATACGTAGTACAGGTAGGCATCCTGATGAGTCTTGAATATCTCCATAGAAGGAGATACCATAACCTCCCTGGGCAATCTGTTCCAGTGTTCTCTCACTCTTACTGTAAAGAAGTTCTTCCACTTGTTAGTATGGAACTTCCTTTGTTTCTATGTTTACCTATTCAGTCGCATGGGCAGAAGATTCAGATCTTTAGAAGTAACAGGAAAACTACTGAAAACTCTCAGGATAGGATGTCAAAATTCATAAAGGCTAATTCCTTTTCCAGTCCCGAAATGTCTACTTGTTCTGTTCTTGTTTGCTAAATAGAGAAAAAATGGTTGGTTCTCTCATGCGCCATTCTTAATCTCAGTGTTAAATACTACATTTTTGCAGAGAGTTCTTCCCAGCCTCTGTTTAAAAATGCTTCTGCCAGTAGACTTCCTGCTTCAGGTACCAAGTAATTGGTTTCTGTATTTAGCACTAACAGATTTTTCATGAACAGTCAGGGAAAAGATTTACTTTTAATGTTCAAAATGGAACATTTTATCCATTGATCATAATACATCCTCTATTTGTTATTCAACTAGTGAAATACTGGAAGATGGTGGCAAGGCAATTTTGGTGTTACTGGAAGTTCATAATGCTTCTCAGTTGTTTTTAAGGTAGCTTTAGTCACTCAACATCAAAAGATGAAAATACATTCTGATACTTCACCTTTATGGGCTTCTGTCACTTTACCTGCTCTATCGATTTCAATTAAACTATATTATTCCAAAGTATCTTTTCTTTTAACTTCAAGATATCATAAAAAGTTAGTTTTGTGAAATTTCTAAACTAAATGGAATGCCTTCTCAAGCTATTTTTACTAGAGCAAAAAGGAGACAAGATGGGCTGCAATTCAGTATGACAATAATTATCTAATTTAAGGTGAATAGGGGTAGTTATTAATTCAGAATCAACGCTGTTATGAATACCCCATAATGTTCAAGTGAATATAGCTATAGTAGTTTTGTTTCCTCCTTTTTAGTCAGTCAGTGTAAAAAATAATGTAGATTTTTTTAATAACAGCTTTCATAAATAACAGAGTTTAAAATCAAGGAATTAATTCATTTCATGAGAAATATGATGCCAGATATGTAAAATGAAGCTTAATGAAAGAGCTTATATACCTTAAAAACTGAAAAAACAGACACTTCCAATTGAACTAATAGCACCTCTTGGAGCATGTATATGTACACACATACATGCATGCATATGCACATGTACATATGTATGTATGAATACATATACATGCATATATATGTATCTGATATGTATATATATCATTATACATACCATTATTATCATATTTTTTTACTTCTGACCATCAGAAATTTGAGGAAATGATTTACAATAGTGCAAAATTCACACAAATATATCATGTATTTTAGCTTGTTTCTCACAGTAACAGATGGTGATACAAATCTTTTAGTGAAGGTAAATCACTGAAAGAGTTGCTGGCTGCAATGATTTCATTCTACTCCCAGAAATGACATTAAGTCAATTGTTAATATAAATTTTCTCACTCTTTCTTTTCTCTTTTTAATCAGTCTTTCTCCATATTAACTAGCACGGTTTTGCAAAAACAGATCATCAGGCACTAGTCTGTTAAATTTTCACTTGGTTGCATAATCTATACTTGAATCAAAGTGGAAGGTTTAATGATTTATTTAATGTTTTGTAACAGCTATTGTCCTAGAACGAAAACTAATATTCTGACATTATGCCAATAATTAAAACCAGCCTAAGCTTGTTCTCTTGTAGTGGAACTACTTTCAGTGTTAATTTATTTTTGAATGTCTCATGAAGTAAAACTTGTTCTTACTAAGGACCAGTACTTACTAAGTATAGGTTTTGTCTCGGAAATGGAAGGGAAGAGACTGAGTTTGTTTAAATACAGGATGGGGTTAAAATATTTCTTTGGTCATTTTGAAAATAGCATGAAAATATGTACAATTAAACACACTAGTATATTTTGGCCTAAAAATCAAAACAATTAATTTGAAAAGAATGTTTGACAAGAGAAATCAAAGCACAATTATAAAAAGTCTACTCAAAATGAAGAAAGAAATCTGAGATGTTTCGCCTTTTCACATCAAAGAATTTTGGTCAACACTTGCTTAATATAAAATACTTTGCCTTTGACAAAAAACAATATTTTCCTTTGAATAGTTTTCAACTACTCTACTTCTGTTCCTAGCCAAGATAAAGTGCAGGGAAGGCAGTTATACCTTCTCTGAAAAGAACCTGCAATCTGCAACATTTTCACGGATAACCCTAAGAAATCAGACCATCTTTTAGTGAACAGGAATTATATCTTCATTGCCATAAAATTGTTCTAATCGGTTAGCCCAGTGCCTCTTAAAGAAAAAAAAAAAAAAGGAATAATAGAAGGAAAAAAGGAATTATAGAACCTGCTTCCTGACAGTATCAAATAATGTAGCTATACTAATTCAATACAACTACTGTGATTTACATGGACAGTCTAGCCCAGGCCCAGTTTACTTTCCAACAAACCCCTTGAAACACAGTACTAAAAGTGTACATTCTGTGAAACCAATTACACATTAGTAGTATAAAAGTAATTGCTTCGGAAGAAATTTAGGCCATTGTACCTTACGTATTTCAAAGCAATGCTCATGTAACTCTATCAAAGTTAGATATCACCAGCTGGTTCTGCTGATCATATATTCCTTCTCAGAGCTGAGAAGGAATCTCATCACTGAAGTACCGTCTTACAGTACAACAGATATTGGATAGTCGGAAGGAAGGAAGGAAGGAAGGAAGGACGGAAGGAAGGAAGGAAGGAAGGAAG
>JAOWBP010002392.1:50885801-50919045 GCA_028571105.1 Tragopan temminckii
TGAATGTGTTTAAAAACCATTTGGATGTGGTGCTCAGGGACATGATTTAGCGGAGATTTGTTAGAGTTAGGGTAGCATGGTTAGGTTGTGGTTGGACTTGATGATCTTTAAGGTCTTTTCCAACCTGAGCAATTCCATGATTCTATGATTCTATGAATCAGAGTTTAAGAATCACGTCTTATTCACTCTTCCTGCCTGTTTGACCTGCAAAGAAACAGCTCTCTTCTCATGTTCCCCTTTCTCTACAGGTCTATAATAGAGGCTCAATAAGTGCAGGAAGGCAGATATACAGAAGAAAAGCTCTTATAGAATACGTCCATTTTGATTTTTCTAAAGACCAAACTTTAGAAAACCCAAGCTGAAATACAAGAAGCTTAACTTCCAATTATTTCTACGTTTGACCTAGGGCTGGAAAACAGAAACTGTATTTTTAAGCATCCTTGCCTTACTCACATTCAAGTCAGGGCTTACTGTTGCTTGTACTAATATTTTAGTTCCTGGGTACTCTTATGGGTCATGCACAGTAGGCAATATCTGGAACGTAATGTATCCCACACCTTCCCATCTACAAAATATTCCCATTTTCCCCATTCACCTCAGGAAGCAGAAATTTTCTAATTAGAAACATTCATTAAGTTGATACTCTCATTCAGTCAAGGAGTATCCTTGTACAGGAAGCATCTTGTGGGCATTATTCTCATTTTCTAAAGGTTTCTTATATATTCATCACACAACTAAATAAGCAAGATTAATGCACAATTATAAGGTTTTCCTACTTAAAACAAATCCAGTGAGTTTGACTTCTTAGTTCTACAACTCTATGTATTCATTGAATTACTTCCTGGAGAGATTATGGAAGGAAGAATGTCTGGGAAAAATACTGTAATAACTAACACAGATATTTAAGTTCATTTCTACTCTGATCCCCTGTGAAAAATTAAGCTTTTTTGTCTACATAAGTATCCTATTTCTAAATAGATAAAGGTCTATTAATTATTTATTTTGCTTCTGTTGAGAATGATTTCCTCCCTAAACTTCCTCTGAGATCTCGAATAACATGTAACAAAGAAAGGTTCTTTGCTCCCTGATTACTGGGAAAAGTATCCTGCCTCTTACTGTGATGCATTTGAGCTAAAACTCTTTGAGATTTAGGTTCTGGTTTTGGTCATATATGATATTATGACTAACATATCAATCAATGCTAAGGAAATTACTGCTTACATAGAAGAACAGGTTTTGCAAAATCAGATTACACAAAATGTAACTGTATTATAAGGTACAAAATTTATCAAGTATTTTGTTTAAATATATATATTTTTACTATTGTTAAATCTGTTATATAACAGGCACAGCCTTAATTCTATTCTTTCTTTCACTTACTGCAGATGGAAGCTAAATGCAGCCATACAAGTTAGTTCAACAAGATTTGTAATTGCAGTTACCAGAAATAAAACTATTATTGAAATACCTGAAGTTAAATCAGCTTCATTCATAGAGAAAATAACCTACCAGGATGAGATTTCTGCAAATATGCTCTTTAAGATTTTTCATTTAATCTGAGATTCTTTTTACCTTTCGTACCTCTACTGCTTTGCTAGTTCATAATCAAGAAGAAATACACAGTAGAGGCTAGGGACTGAACAGACTCAAATTTAAGTCTTTCAGGTGATTCAAAGATAATTAGAAGCTACTCAGGACAGACTAGCAGAAATTTTCAGATGTAGATGGCTCACTGGTTACATCAAACTAGTGGAGACAGCTTCAAAAAGTTTTCCCCCTAGCCCCAAGTGGTAAGGAGAGAGAGCTATATGTCATCTCCTACTCAACTCTTACATGGCAGAACAAGGGCTGGGTATAAGAGATTATTCTTTTACGCCATTGTCACAACGCTTGCTGAGAAAGAAGTTCAAGCAAGTCTTCAACCAAGAGATGGACAAGGCCAGGGGCAACGAGAGAGAGATAAGCCGCAGATTAATGGCCATGAAGCTTATCTCGATGAAGATGGCTTCGTGCAGAGGTGCTGCACATGAGTCTTACCCAAGCACCTGGCAATGCCACGCTGGCAGAAGAAGAAGGATAAAAAGGGGACCTACAACCATGTGGTGAGGTTTTCTGGCAACAGATTCCACATGAAGAAGAAGGAGGGTTTTTTGGACATGAGAAGTCTCACGTCCTGCCCCTCTCCCTCCTGGACCTACTCTGTTGCTGCACCTTCTTGCTGCCTAAGGCCAGCCATGCTGCTGCTGTTCTCCCTCAGAAGGTTTCTGACAACAGATTCCTCACAACGTGATGCCTGCATGCTGAAGAACAAAGGTGTCCGCCATCAGATCCCTCACTACAGAATGCCTGCATGCTGATGGACTCTCCTGGGCCTGCTACCTGAGTCCTGCTGCTTCCTCCTGGACTTACCCTGTGGCTTCTTTCTGCTACTGGCCTGCTGCCCAAGGTAGACCACGCTGCTGCTGTTCCTCCTGCACTTTTGCCTTGGACCATCAGAACAGCATGCAATGGGGCCGCTGCTGGATCCCACTCAGTATATCTCTACTGAGAGGTAGAATAGTGTCTCTGAATTGGTTTCTCTCCTTTATGCCCTAAATGCTTGTTTGCTCTCAAACAGTGCTCATATTCAGAGTTCCTAGGAGTCACCCCTCTCAAACATGTATATAATTCCTTGAGGTACTGACTAGAAAAATCACAAGTTTCTCAGAATTTGATACTTCCAAAGTACAAGAAAATGTAAAGAAAGAGAGCACTAGATAAGTTAGATCACAGGAATAAAATGGCTCACAATCAGTAGTTTTCTAAAAAATCCAGAGTTCTCCTCTGCTTTTCAAAGAAGTCAAGCTCTAACCAATAGGCACTAATGCAAAATACAAATAATATACAGAATAATGAACTAAGTCAATAAATAAAAAATGTGAACTGCTCTATAGTATTTTTGTTTCAAATCTTTGAAGTATAAGGTCTACCTACTTGAAAATACAGTTATCTATGAAGGCAACTTCTGGATGAATGATGAGTACCATACATAATGATAAAATCGCTGCTGTGGTCTTTCCCTCAATGAGCAGAGACTTTATTTCATTGAAAAAGCCTAGTTTTGCCTAGCTGCGCACTAGAGTTAAAGCATACAAGTTGCTGTACTAATCTCAGGCCTTACCTGCTTTGTGTGACCTATTATGCTATTATGTGTAAAAGTCATGAGAACACTTCAAGCACTCATATAAATTATTTAGTACAGTTTCATTGTGATTATACACAGAGAAAACTTAAATAATTTGAAGTCTTCTTACTCTGAAGATAGAACACACTGTAGTTTTAGCAAACTTTATGGCTAGGAAGAAAGAAAAGTAAAGCAGTAGTTATCATCATAACTTCTTCCAATTAATGAAACCTGTCTGGAGTCAAATTTTATTTTGTAAGCTATAGATCTTACATGCACAGTGCATACATTTCAGCTCTCAAGGGTCCTTTTCAAATACTCGAAGTATGAATTTAGTCAACCCTTTGAAACTTTTCAGATAAAGTTTTTCCATGTTGGTATTTCCTGTCTAGGGGCTGTGGTACAAAGAATTTGATAGAATAGTTTCATTTTAAAATGATTTCCAAATACTGGTACCTGGCAAAAGACATTCTTCTAGTCTAGACTGCAGTAAGAAGAATGCAGTAAGAGGCAAGACATAAGTACAGCACCAAGTTTTTTCCCTCTAATCCAGGAAACATAAATCTAGAAATATCTCATCATTTTGCCATAGTGTTCTGGTTGCTGTTTTATTAATTGCCTTACCAGAAATCCCTTTACCCATCTGATGGAAAAAGGACTAATATTGAACAGAGTACACCAAACAAAATCCACACTATTCTAATGAGAATCCTATACACTGCTGTTTTCCAGGCACACTGAAACTACCAGACCACTAAAAAGGTCCGTAAGTATCACTGAACAACTGGAGAAAAATCTCTGAAAAAAGCAGATAGGTAAGACCATCACAATTTACATGCTTCCCCAGAATACCAAAGTTGTATACAAATATTAACTTAGTCCCACAATAATTTTTTGGAAAAGCAAATGCTGATAATTTGCTTTTACAGTCAAGAACTGAAGGACAAATGAATAATTTCACTAAAGAATCTCTGGCTGCAGTTAGAACAGAATCTGTTATTATAAAACTAGCTGACTGTACTACATACAGTACACATGATGTTATATAGAAAGGATGAAAGAGAAGGCAATTACAGGATAATGAGAGGCTCACAGCACAAAGCTCGGGAATCACACCCTAGTCTGACCTTTCCTCAAAATCAGATGTGTTTGGATATTAATGTTTACTGATCTTTGAGAGGGCAGATCTAGTCTGATTATATGCGGAGACAAGAAAATCAAAGCATCGGGCAAAAACATTTATGAAGTCTTCTGTGCATTACTTTATGCGTCATCTGTGTTAGTACTTAGCTGTTCTCATTCAAATTGTTGTTTTCCAGTTTTGTCTTTGCTTTTTGGTTATTGGTTAGATTACAGTGTTTTGACTGGAACAAAATTTCATATTTTTTTAACTTAGAAGAATGTGCAGGGCTAACTACAATCCCATGCTCTTATTCATGGATTTTAAATGAAACACTGCATAACTTTTGCCAAGTCACAACCCCTTCTCTGAACAGTTTTATTTCATATTTCTTATATTTATGAACAGTCATTTCATGGTAATAATCAGTTGTTCCAACTGATACTAGAGCCCAATAGAGTAGGCACTCTATTTTTCAGTGGAAGAAGACAATTTTGTTACAGTTCAGAACAAGACACATAAAGAGCAAAAGTGGAAGTTAAGTGACAAACTTAGGACCTCATAGTGCCAAATTCAATGTCTTCTAAGGTTGTATTTCAGAATTTTTGCAATATATGTTTTCCCTACAGATTTCTTGTCTCATTTCTAAAGGCCAGTTCCTGAAATGTGTGGAAAACTTTTGGTGGGGTGTGGTGGAGTTCATTCAGCACCTTGCAAGACTGACTTGATTTTTAGAGATGCTGAGTACACACAGTTCCTGTTGACTAAACTAGAATTTCACGGTATCTCTAAAAATCAATTCATGTCTTACGGGCTTTTCACCCATCAAAAATAATTGTGGCTTCACAGCAGTATACTATTCAGTCACTGTTTTGTTTTTAAAGGAGCCTACTTATTTTTACCTTCCTTGGAAAGTGATCTGCTAGGGAGAAAGATCAGGAACAAATTGTGTCTCAAAAGGAAAATAGATTTTATATGAAACACTCATTCTGCTGATCGTCAGTCATAAAAAAAAAATGCACGCTTTAACAGTTCGTTCCCTTGCAGAAAAATCTGTTTAACTAATCTCATCGTATAAAAAATTATTACTTTTAAACTTAGATAGTTATCTATGTATTCTCTGCTGGGATATATCTTTTAAGGTTTAGGAAATGTCCTTAAAACCAGTAGGAGCAGGCTAGCATGTAATGTAGGGTGTCCTTTCTTTAGCTGGAACTGTGCCCAGGAGTTGGGAACTTTTTCACAGAAAAGTATTATCTCCAGACATTTTCCTGATACCTTCCTGAATTTAACATTCCCAAGGACAGCACTGTAACACAATATTCTGCTGTTGTAAAATAGATTTGGAAATTAAAACAAAGCTTTTGAATTAGTAAAATGTGCATCTTTGTTAGAATGTGACAGTTAGGTCATGTCCTACAGTGCAAGCCTTTTCAATGGCAATTAAAATCCACATTAAGAAACAGTAAATTGTGTTCCTTGGTTGAAATAAATAAAACAAAACAGCTCTATTGGGATAGCATGATGTGTACAAGCCTAACAGAAAGTTCTAGATTTCATGTTCCTACAAATTCTTCATCAAAAGTTTAAACTTCTGCATGGTTAGAGGCCAATTTTTTCAAATGCAGCACCAAATGGACATTTTTCTTGTTGCTAGATCAGATCATCTGTTCTTTTATTTACTAAAACTATATTTGAGGAAAAAGTGAAATTTCACTTGGAGAATTTAAGAAAGGAAAAGAGCTGTGAACACTTGTGTGTTCTTCTGTACTGTTTTGATTTGTTTTTCATTTAAAGCTTTTTACTCTGCTAGATCTTTGTATCTATCTATCTATATATGTATGAATATATCCGAGTACAATCAGAGCAATTTTGACAAACCTTGCAGTGCAAAAACTCTAAGTACATGGTTCTGATGGATAGAAAATATTTCCATATGGACCTGCTTAACATCTATCCCTAGGTAAATGTCATTGGTATCCAGATTTTAAAAGCTAGAGAGGTAAATCCACAGTGTGTATATATCATAAGACTTATTAGCCCCTAACGTCTTTTGTCTGTCTGGGGATGTATTATGGCTCAATCCTATTTTCAGGGAATTCAATGACTAAATGGTATCATGGAACAGGGCTCCCTCCCTCATGCAGGTGTTGGAGACTGAAATAAAAAATTACTGTTCTGCAAAACCCAGAGGATACTCCAGGATACCCTAGAGTAACAGGGCTGTATCCCAGGGATAACAGCTGGAGGCTACTGTGATAAACACTGTAGGGCAAAGGAGAAAACAGCCTGAGTTTTTAGTGAAATATTTTTTTCCCTTTAACTGCTCTAATACTGTGCCTCACTAGCATTCTGTATCATATCTTTTCTACTCTACCGAATCTGGAAGTTTCTGAACAAAGTATGAACTTTCCTGTTAACTTTCTATTTTGACAGAAGTAATAAAAGATTAATTAATCCATGTGCTCTTTGCTGCAATTACTAAATGTGAAAAATACACTTGACGATCCGAGTATGTGGTTAATACCAGTTGTGAATTCATATTTCCCATTGCAAATCTTGATTGTTATTTACTAATATGTGACACATATGACTTATATGTGTTTAATTTCAGCCTACATAGTATTGCAGCATGTACCTTTCTTTCCCCTCTACCATATCACTATTTTATTTCCATTGTGAATGGAAAACTATGCAGACACATTGTCTTTATTTTTTCTGCTTTGGAGCCCCCACTTGAGCAGAAGAGTTTTTCAATCAAATTAGGAGGTTACATATCCTACTGCTTTTTTGAGTCTGGACATGATTTTCCTTGAAAATACTCATCTGTTTAGAAATTAACCTTTCAAATGGCATTAACTACAAAATTCTGCGCTACATATATATCAAACAATGTCAAGAGGTGCCACTTTGTTGATATAAACAGATGAACTAATTGATATGGTAAAAAGTTAACTTGGACAGAATTTTCCCTTCCACAGTATAGGCATTTACTTCATTTCCAATTTTACAGGCATGTTTGCTTCCTAGACAGTATGTATCTCTTCAACATATAAAAATATATATAATTATGCATTTGTTTGTTATAAAATCAATTTTCTTACTTCCTTTACTTTCATGAAAATTAAAGATTAGTTACATCAGGAACAAACTAACAAAACCGGCAGAAAGGTATAATGAAGTAGATCAATGCTTGGAAATTATAAAAAATATATGTTCTTTAGGCATGAAATTTTCTCCCACATACTTTACACTTTGGTGTACTTGTTGTAATTATATTACTTTGTGGTTTTGCTCAAATACAATACTTCAATGTCCTTTTGGACATTAAAGGTATGTCAGTTTCTGTGACACAACAACACTTCTCACTAAGGGTGTATGTTCATTGGCCTATACCTCATCTTTTCATTTTGCTTCAGAACTGGAAAGCTGGTCCACAATATAGCACCTTAAGAACACAAATTCCCTATGTAAAGATGAAGGACGTAACACTACACCGTACTTCAACATTTCAACTAATTAAGAGGAGATAGGCTAAGGAGAAAGCGCAAAAAAAAAAAAAAAAAAAAAAAAAATAAAAAAAACAACCAGAAAATTTATTTTTTATTATGTTGGCTTTAGTAAAAGGCAATTATTTCACTCAGGATCTCTGTCATAGCATTCCAATACCTTCATAATGATTTTCCAAGTTAAATAATACTTTCAGACATTGTCTTATATGCTCCCCAACATCCATTTGCAACTCAATGCTAAAGAAGATTAACAGCAAGAAGATTTCTTGTGAAGAAGCAGTGATCATGCAACAATATATATTTCAGGACACTGGAAAGACCATGTAGAAGAATCATTACAGACGTTCGCTGGATGACATGAAGCTGAGAGTGTCAGAGTGTTTCATTCTAGATCAGAATTTGTTGCACTCCATCTGTCAATGCAAGTGACAAATTACTGCAGCCCGAGAAGGACTTTCCAACAAACAATGTATTGGAGAGGCGAGATGATTAGTCATCCATCTTTATTTTAGCATTTCAATTTAATATAATTGTAATTAATTTTGTATCTGTGAATGTAAAATTTTAGAAAATGGATTTCTGAATTAAGAAAAATATTTTCCAACTTAAGAAAAATGTTTTCCATTTTTACAGATTTCACTGTGTCTTTTTTGTCTGACCTGACAGAAAAACGGACAATGCTATTCCCACTCAGTACTTGTTCTTATTCTGATAAAGTCAAAGAAATATATACTCAGAATGGATTTAAGTTTGCATAGAAGCCATGTCTGTAGTGAACCTGGTATTAATGAAGAAGGATTATAACTTGTTCTCAGATAAGGGTCACTTCATAATACTTAAATGAAATTAATTGAGATAGTATTATAACACTCCTAGTGATTTAGATTTTGATGAAAGTGAAACACTTCAGACTTCAGTGTAAATTTATTGGCCTCAACAAGAAGATGTGATGACTGGATTACAAAATCCCGGAAGAAAAGCCATCAAAGATAAACATCTGCACATTTTGAGTAAATAATGTAAAGGGGGAGTAAATGGGGGAAGAAATTAAGAAAAAGGACTAAATGCAGACTTTCAGTAAAAAGAGCCTTCAGGCAATCATCACAAATTCTTGTGCTTGCTAGAGGCATTAAGGTGTGTTGGCTTTGTTTAAACTGATTGTAGGAAAGCAATCCACCCAAGAGAAATTACAAGAGAAGAGGCCTTTTATTAGCAAGACTTTTCAAGTACATAGGCTTCGTTACAGCTCAGCTCAGCACACAAAGTGAGAGAGGAAGAAACAGCCTCTAGGAGGCAGGGAGTGACTTTCTCATTGGTCCTAACAGTATATATAGCACAGACAAGAAGAGCTGGAGCCCAGAAAAGAACCGAAGTCTCTTGACGGCACTGCTTATCTGTTTAAAGACAAGGATGTTTCATGGTTCTTCATCTTTTCAGTTTCAGTCTTCTCTGCTGCATATGAATGCTACTTCCTGTACTCCAAAGTACAGCTGTAGTGTCACCCAATAACTAATGGATTTTTATAGCACCATATTTTCCTCCAGCAGGGAACTTTCCCCACAAAGGAGATATAGGTTGAAATCCTAGTCCTGAAGGCTTCTCCTGAGTGTATTTAAACTGCTTTCAGGTATCGAGTGCTGCACAGGACAGAACAAACATCATGCTCCTTGAAGTCTCGAGTATGTCTTACCTGAGCTCACTGGAGAAGAGTTTTTTCAGACTATTCCCAGTGTCTTTCATGGAAGTAAGCACCAATTACCTAGCTGAAACTATGTGTGTATACATGGCCAAGAACGCTTGGTGCGTATGTGGAAGTGCAGTAAATGCCACAGAATTTGCATCTCCAATAACAGGATAGTAAACAGAGCTCTACAGAGACCAAACCTTCATCTGAGCTGCTCACAAACTTTCAGTCGGTACAAGGAAGAAAAGCAGAAGAGTAATCGTATGCTTAAACAGCACTTGTCATTTGCCTCAGGATTGAAATCGGTTACATATGTAAGGGTTTCATGCAGGAACATACCAGTACAATGCTGCCTAAAGTTCCCTTTATTCTACAATTAAGCTTTTCTATAAAAATCTGCAAAATCTATTGATGCAGAAGTGTCTATGTCTTTATAAAGCTCTTACTAATGCCAGTGACTAAAATCCTGTAGCAGCAAAATCAATGCAACTGGTGATTATCTGTACTCAGGTGCTATTTACAAGGATTATACCTTAATGCCGCCTAAGTATGAATGTAGTGTTACATATATAATTCCATCTCTTATTTTTTGGTGATGCTTAAAAATAAAAAGATTGAAAGGCAAAAAAATAAAGATTTCAGCTTTTCATTTTCAGAACTATTTGGGAACATTTTAGTTACAGAAAGGACACATTTCTATTCTATGTGCTTATATAATCCTGATTACAGCATTTCATCATGGTGACTGGGCACAGAGTTAGAAGCACAAAGATTACAGCAATTTCAGTTTGGATAGTTGCCTTAACTTTTTCAGACTGCTGGAATTCTGTAGTGAATAGAAAATATTCACTCGCTCTCTCTTGATAGAATTTGCACCTTCCTTTTCCTCTCATGTTTGAAATATCATAAGAATAGCCTTTTTCCAGGAATATTTTAACTTCCACATTAATTAGAAAGTTCAAAATACAGCAGTACAAAAGATCAGAAATTACCAGCTAAGAAAAATTTGGGGATATCTCCAAATACGTGGTGTTTCTGACCAAAAATTTCAGCTGACTTCAATTTATCCTGTCTTATTGTAGGATGTATTCTTGATTTACATAACACTCAACTTTGACTTTTTAAAGCCTAAGATAAATTGTTGTGTTGTTCCCCCTTTTTTGCAGAAATATATAGCAAGTACATAATTCCTGTTAAAAATAAGTGGTCACAGATTATGTCCAGAACCCTTGTTCTTCTTGTCCCAAAATCTTTACATTCCTTTACTTGTACAACTTAATTATTCATATACAACAACTATTTTCACACAATATAAAAGATAAAATAGTCTCTAAGTAAAAATTTAGTAACTCTGGACAAGTCTGGCACCTGGGAACACCTTGCCTACATAAAGATTAAGAAAGCCCTAATATTCTGTGAAACTTTCACACCAGAATGAAGATGAATTTGTTTTATTTTTTTCTGTCTCTTTATATGTACTGTAAGAGCAAATTTTATTCTGACAGAAATTATAGTAGCTGTTATCTCAAATGCTCTAGAAAACAGACTTTTGAGAAACAAGTACAGTTTCACCAATTTAAAGTCCAGAATGTCTGTTACATTCAGCCACTGTGACATCCAGACTGATAAGTTTCATCAGACCAGTTCTTGTGAAATAGAAGGTAACACTTGAAAACATCCAAAATGACAGTGACAAAAGTAAACCTTGAATTACTGGAAAAAGCAAAAGAAGACCTGGTAAATTTTTTCAACAGATTACTCTCCTATGACTCATTTCCAGTCTGAACTGATTTGGATGCAATGTCTAGGATATTCTTTCTACCTAATCTCCTTCCATCCTCATTGCTAGACCATAAAGCTATTTTCTATGAATGTTGTGCTCTTCTTTATCAGGGACGATAAACATCTTAATCTCTTACATTAGCATTGCAGACAGGTACATGTCTTTCAATCGGTGCAACTCCTACACTTGGATCAAAGCTAATACTACACCAAGGTTCTCTTGAATCATCTATGTTTGAGCTAAACAGATCTAGCTTCTGACATTTCTCACTGACAAATAATTTTTTTCAAATCTTGTGTCAATATTGTGAATCTTATCTGAAGGGTCTCTAATTTCACATTGTCTTTATTGGTCTGTTATGGAATTGGATAATAATTTCAGTAGAATAATAATTTCATTGACGGTGTAGGGGCAATATAACCCTACACCTTGTTTTTCTATTAAACTAAGTGGCTTAGTTTAAAAGATAGCTTTAACTAACGGTAAATAAGAGTTTAAACTAAGAAATTTGGCTTAATAGTTCAAACTATTAAACTGCTTCCAACGATATCTGTCTCCCATTTAGTTATCACTCTACTACAAACCCAAATGTCACTAAGTCCTGAGATCTCGTAGTCATTTTTGAATCATCAGCAACAATTGTATGTGAAAACCCAGCAGTTAGTTTGTAATTTGTTTAATGCCTGCCATGCTGATTCTGATTGTGCCCGTTGGACTACTTTGAGAACTATATGAAAGATTTTAGGGGCAAGTTCTTCCTACAGTTATTCCTATACATCTTATGAATGTAAAAAGTTTTTCTTCTGGTTCCTGAAATGATTTATTGATCGATCCTTATTTTGACAAACCCACTTAACAGAGTTATGTTACCTACAAAGAACCCATGAAAATTCACACATTCTTCAAGAAAAATATGCAATACACAGATAACATTAGAGAAAAGACATTACTGAGTGAGAAAAGGGTGTATATGAGTTTGATAAGCATTCTGAGCAAGATGATGACCCTTGGAGAAAATTCACTGAAAGTAAAAATATCTGGCACTCCTGGAGTCTGGTTTTAAATGTGGAGACAATTTTAATATTTTCATTTTTTTCCCAAAGATTCCATAAATTATGTCAGATTCAATGTAAAAATAAGCTTTGTCTTGAAAACAGAGGGGCAGAGTTCCTGCCTGACATTTGCATCATAAATCCAGCCAGGAATCAGAGTGCACTAGCCCACTGAAAGCTGGAGAATATTAATGATAAACAAACATACTGGGAGGTGAAGCATTATCACTGAATAGATTATTTATGCTGGTTCTCGAAACAAGGAAGGGAGGTGAATAATCCTCTTCAAATCTCAAGGCTGTTGATCAAATAAAAATTTCCAAGTACAATAAAAATTTGGCTCTCAGAAATATATTGGAGCTCCTTCAGCTTTTTTTCCCCCAATTCAGGAAAGAAAAAATTGTTCCACAGCTGCAAAGAATCAATTTTTGGTACTCTTGAATTAGGATTTAAGTTCCCTGTGGGGCTGCTTAAGCTTTCCATCCCTTTCAGCTCTCTGTGGGAGGCACCCACAGTTCTGAGGAAAAACACTTCTGAGGCCAGGCCAAGTTTGGAGCTAGACAGCATGGCCAGGTGTTGGAGCCAAGCCTGTGAACCTCTGTGGCACAGAGGTCCTCCAAATACAGAACTGGGGTGGAGCAAGGGAAATATTCACATCCAGAAATTCCTGCTTTTCTTCCTCCTTTGTGAGGTACTTGGCAGGATTTTACATCAGGTACATGGGAGGAAGCCTGCTTTTCACTCAGCCTACTGTTATGCACAACCTTCAAAAATTAGGCCACTCACAAACCAGGTAGGTTTGCACAAGATTTAAAGGTGTAATTAACACCACATGTATGTGATGTGATCAAAAGCCCAGTGGGCTCAGTGGGCAGTTTTCCACTGATATCAATGAACTCTGGATTACACCCATAAAGCCTGAGTAACGAGGCGTTATGTGGATTAAATGCACAGGTTAAACTAGGAAATACAGTACTTCTGTGCCAATGAGATTCGGGATCTGTTTGGCTTTCCATAGACTTAGCAGAGAAGAGCATAAAGAGAGCAGAAAATCCCATGCAAAGTTGTTGCATGCAGTCAGACCCCACGCTCTCACAGAGCTTGAGCTCCAGGCCTACAGGAACCAGGACTCAGCTTGCAAGTCCACTGAGAGGCTCTGTGTCACATCTCCAGTGTTTCATGAAGCACAATAATAACTTTGTTCACCTCCTTATTTTTCTCTTCTCTCAAGTATTCGCATCTGTTGTGTATGGAAAGGTACAGTCATAACCATTTTAAAATATCCATACATGTCTAAGGCAAAGTACTGATAGATATTTTGGGGAGTTGAGTCAATAACTGAAACTCTCACCAGACCAACTTACTTATGGAAGACTGCTTTCTTTCATCATATACCGTTCAAAAAGCACATGATGAAAGGTGATAATCTGTGGTAGAAAGATGTTTACTACATAACATTTAACTATAATGATTAGTTGCTTTCACCAAAAAGGAATGACAATATTTTACCATAATTTTTTCTATCATCATGATTGCTAAGGAAAAATAGACAGTGATCAAAACATTGATATACCTCTCTTTCTTACTGCATCTCTGTGAATAGATTATTTTGTCTAATAAGGGAATCAAATAGATGTTATGATGT
The DNA here is from genome assembly GCA_028571105.1 of Tragopan temminckii. Lineage (NCBI taxonomy): Eukaryota > Metazoa > Chordata > Aves > Galliformes > Phasianidae > Tragopan > Tragopan temminckii. The sequence continues at coordinate 50,899,761 of JAOWBP010002392.1, forward strand.
CCGAGAGCTATCAGCATCTGTGTCAAGAAAGAAGTTTTTAGTAAGTGGCCAGTAGAAACAAAGGCTTGTCATCCCAAAGTATCCTAATTTATAGAAATGATGAACACTACCCGAAGAGGATGCCAAAAGGAAGATGGTGGACACACTTGTCATCTGCAGAGGCAGAATTATCGCCTTTCAGCTGATCCCAACAAAGCTACAAACATTCGCCAGGAATCATGGACTTGCATTCACTGGAATGGGCTGCCCAGGGAGGTGGTGGAGTCACTGACCCTGGAGGTGTTCAAGGAATGTTTGAATGTTATGTTGAGGGATATGGTCTAGTGAGAACTATTGGTGATTGGTGGATGGTTGGACTGGACGATCTTATAGGTTTTTTTTCAACCTTGGTGATTCTGTGATTCTGATTCTGCAAGAAAATTATTTTTCCTTCTTCTGCAGGAGGCCATAAATCTCACACAGTTCCACAGAGACTCAGAATTCTGTTCATTTTAAACAGTATCATTAAGATGCTGTTCTATGTACTATCCTACACAGATTGCTGGTTCTGAATCAGTTCTCATCCTTGTCTTTCTGTATTTTGCAACATCAAGCAACTAGAGAGTAGTACAAATGAAAACCAGGCTGCTTCACTTCAGTAGCTATTTTTTCTACTTGAACTGCATTTTGGCTCTAAACAATATGAAATTTGTTTACATTCGGTACTCTCATTCATCTAATTATTTTTAATTTTAAATAGTGTTGGCTTTATGCAATAATAAAGCTTCAAACTGCACAGAATGACAGAAAGTGAACAACATAAGATAATGCTATAGTTTAAAGAGATAAGCTGATCAAACTCTGCTGTTCTACGTAGTTTGCATTTTCAAATCTGGATCAAACTATTAAAATCTTATCGGTTTCAATTATCCAAAAAGCATATGCAAATACAGAATCACGTATCCTGTGAAAGAATACATACAGGCAAATAACATTTACTTAATTTTGTCACTGCCTGTGATCACATGCACAAAACCTGCAGTGAACTGCACTACTTGCAGTTTTGCTTGGTCTCCTTTCTACTGAGCCATATGGTCTGGACCATGAAGCATAGTAAAGCATAGACATATAACTCTGCATTGAGATCAGGAGCTCCTGCTGAACTGAGCAGGGATCAGTATGCAGGAAGCAGCTGCTTCTCATGCAGGTCATGCAGTCCCTCTTGCCAAGGCAAGGCAACCTCCTGCTTCACTCCCACTGCACTGGTGGTGCAGCAGAACTCAAAAGATGCCAGTATGCACAGAAGGAAATTCCTACATTCTAAATAGGTAGGTCTCTGGCCTCCTAGTTACCTTGAAGCTCACACAGAGCTGAGTGCAGGTCCTCATATCAAGCATCATCACTTTCCAGCCATGCACCACCATCTTGCCTGGGCAGGTACAGAGGCCAGCGCCAGTTTCACCCACTGAAAATGATACACTGACTCAGTTAAACAAATTACTCTTAAAAAGTTTCCTGTAGGCATGGCTGATTCTCACCCTGAAAACAGAGATCACTCCCCACCAGAGTTTTATTTAACTATACTTTTCTTTGTTATTCTATCTTAAGAGTAACCTGCAGAAGTACTGTAATGCAGTAAAGATATATAAGAGAGAAAGAAACAACGTAGGCTATTCATTATAAGGACAGCACAAACAAGAAAAAAAGGCTTAGCTAATAAACAATGAAAACTAGGAGAAGAAAAAGAAAGCTATTATTAACATGTAATAAGTTTTGCTAGACATTTCCTTCTACAAGTGCTTAAGCACATTACAGAGTTACTGCACCTGCACAGTAGCCCTTAGCAGGGATTTCCTTGGTTTTCCCCCAGCTCACAAAGGCGGGCACGTGGAAACTATGACTGAGTGTAAAAAAAAAGTAATCCAATAAATGCTGAAAGCTTTTTTTATAAAATAACTATCCCTTTCTCTGCAATATTTCTTCCCTTATTGAGCAGTGTATATGGATAAACTCTGTTTAATCAGAAATGAGGATTTGATTTATTTGAAGGTAGGAAGGCTCTGCAGAGGGATCTAGTGGATCAGTGGGATCAGTGGGCTGACTCCAAACTCATGGCATGCAACAAGGCTAAGTGCCAAGTCCTGCACTTGGGCCATAACAGCCCCATGCAGCAGTATAGGCTTTGGGAAGAGTGCTTGGAAAGCTGTCCAACAGAAAAGGACATGGGGGTGCTGGTGTATAGCAGGCTGAACATGAGCCAGCAATGTGCCCAGGTGGCCAAGAAGACCTGTTTTCATAAATATTCTGTTCCCAGCAGGGAAGGAGTTCCCATCCCTTCAGGTATTTAAAAAACTTGTGGATGTGACACTAAAGAGACATGGTTTAGTAATGGGACTTGGTAGGGTGGTTGAATTTGGAGATCCCGAAGGTCTTTACCAATGTAAATGATTCTATGATTCTACTTAGTTCAAAGCATAACAGTGAGGAGGGAAAATTGTGTCTGCTGCTATGCATAGAGTAGACACAATACCCAGGTGAGCACCATGTCAAAGCTAACTTGAGTAAACTTGTTCCAGATTCTTTCATGCTCTAACTCAGAATGTAGCCAACGGCTTGTGCCAATATAATGTTTTTACTAACTCTGTTCTCACTGGTTTTAATGTTCAGTATTCCATAGACTTCTGCATTATGTTACCACCTTCTACAACACATTTCCATTCCTGGGGAACTGAAAATAAAAATAGCAGATGTCTTTGCTCAAGCACATTGCAATTCCTGTTCTGAAAGTATATAATTCATTTATTCTTATTCAAACATGCTTTCTCTAAGAAAAACAGACTTAAGCTGTTTCTTAAAAAAAAAAAAATAATAAAGCTTTGATGTGATAGATGCATTGAACATGTCAGGAAGAGTATTATCAAAAGGAGAAGTTTAAAGACATTCCCTGGGGTATATATGTTTTGATGTCCTACTGTCCTTGTCATACATGAAAGTATTTGGTCTATCTAGAAATTCATTTGACCCAGAAAAAAACAAATTGTTCAGAGTTAACAGGGAAAAAAACAACTACAACAACAACAACAACAACAAAAAAACCAACAACCACACACACAAAAAAAAGATGGTGACTATGATATCCTCACTATTATATGGTACTCTCTGTATGAAGAAGGTTAAGAAAAGAGTAACAAGTAACTGAAATCTGTCCTCTTGGTCCCATACCACTATCCAAACACTTTTGTTAAACAAACAAACAAACAAACAAACCTCTAGAATAGGCTTCAGGTCTCTAACAAGAGTTTCATTTATGTGATACAAGCATTTTGGCTGAAAATATATCTGGAAAACTTTAGCTGGCTTTCAATGGAGGGTAAAAGGGGTCTAAGGGAAGAATATTAAAATACAGTCATTAATGCTTGAATTAGACTGAATAGAAAAAATAAAATAAAACATTACATCAAATGTGAGGATAACAGTCTTTCTGAGATTATCTGATGTTGCTTTCTATCACTGAAATATTAAATAAAAATAAATATTAGTACTTTAAAAATTAAAAAAAAAAAAGATTTTAAATTACTCTTGAGCCTTTAGCAATCGAAATGTTCTAAAGATATCTTATAAAATGAAAGCTCAGAAATTCTTCCCTCTGCTTCAGAGAATCTGTTGAAAAGCAGATGGCTCAATAGCAAACATTCAGTGCTCCTATCAGGACAGCTTCTGTGTTCTAATACTGAAAAAGAAGAGGAATTATTTCACATATGTTTCTAGAAGATCTGATTCAGTGCTCCCTGTAGTTAGCTGACAGACTTCCATAGGTTTTACCATCAATCAGGTTACAGCTTTGTTTGGAAATGCCCCTATGCCTATTCTGCCATAAATATCTTCAGGAATAAGAGAATATGGGTGTTAGATCAAGGTGTAATGAAACTCCATCACAAGGTTAAATGGCAGCTAGATTGACAGCAGAGAACTAGAAACAAATTTTTCAAAAGGCAGTTTGCTTATGCAAGAGTGAACAGCATGTCACCAATGGTTCACCAAGGTTAAGATGTATTACCAGTGCAGTATCTCAGAAACATTTTCTTAAATAAGCAGAACAGAAAAAGGAGAATCAGCTTTTCCTGCCTATTTTGTGTTCTGAAGAATAATGGTACAAGTGAAGAAGTCTTAAGACTGAAGTAAATCATAGAGATGCTCCTAGATCTGATACATCACATGTCTAAGGAATGATGAATTACAGCCCTTCGGAAAGGTTCACTGTAATGAAAAAAGTGACCTTGATTGCTAGTGATGACAGTCCACTCGGGAGTGACTACACTGAGATCCAACAGTGAGAACCAGCCTGTTGTAACCTTATCATCCTGAAATTCATGGTTCGCTGCTGGAAATAATTTGAAAGAGACAGAGCTGCAAACTTTAAAGTAGTTCTAAATTCATCTGTCCCCTAGCTTGCTGGGCTCCCTGAGCACTTGCATATTCTCACATGCTAAAACACAGTTTCAGAGAATTGGAACCTGCAAACCTCAAATAAGTCTTGTTTTCAGAATGAACAATACGAATGAATGAACATACAAGGAAGATTCCACAAGACCATCACAAATGTGTTCTAGTTTGTACAAAATGCACACCGGCACTTCATACTCTTTCCCACACCATAAATGGTTTATTATTTAGATAAGTCCTGTTTTACAAACAGATCTATTATGATGTGTGTACAGCTAATATCCACATGCAAATATTTATTTTAAATGTGGTGAAGCTTGCCTCACTGAAGTAATTCTTTTTACCACTTTTTCCTTACATACAAATCACAACTGAAGAACAGTCTTGAATGTGATATGCACAGTTAAAAAGTTGAGAATTGTGGTGATAGAAGAGTATATTGCTGACTGTCTAATGATAAAATGTTCTGACATATTATAAAATGCAAATTGTATGTTATTGCTTTAAATTGTTCCAGTTCATTTACCTTGCTATGAGCATTCATTACAACTAATTATTGTAACAGATTTTTATTATTCATAATTACTTTTTCACATTGTAATGATCATAAATTTTGAAAATTGTGGTCATCATCTGTCACCATTCATGCTCGTCAGATCTTCTTTTATATAGAACATTTTGCATACTCATTATCATTAATATGTCTGTAGGCTATTATTATTCAAATCTAGTAAAAATCTTTTAAAGGAAATGCAAAACTATTTCTTAAATACATCTTTTTAGACCTAATGATGGACTGATGCTGATCCTAACTTAGGAAATGAAATTAAATGTCTCTAATGAAATGTACAGTTTATTCCTTGCAATGACTTTGACAGACACTTGAAAGCACCTATATCTAGAAAGAAATTATTTCACTGTTATTATCATCATTATTTTCAATATTATTCTCATTCAATGCTATTATCAGGCATTTTAAAGATCAATTTGTAAAATGAAAGGGTTGAAAAAGTAAAGAATTCCTTCTCAGCAAAAATGGAGAATGAGAGAAATAGCAAAAGGGAAAAAGAAAACTGCCAACACTGCTGTAAGCAACAAAATTTTTGCAGAATCAAGAAACAGTCAATAACTTAAGCTCATCAATCTGCCTCCATTTTATGAGGTATCTGTAGATGCCAGATAGCTGTTTCATCAGACAGAGAATAAACACAGAAGTTTTACTGTTGGGACTACTGCTATTCTACAGTTGATTTTGGTTTGCTACTTCTGAATAAGTCAAGACACATAGTCAGTACTTCCCTCTGAAGGAACTCTGATTTATTATTTGCAGATCTGCAGATACCTCTGGATATTTTTATAATCTATCACAAAATGGTTTAGGTAAACTGATCTGGCAGATGAAGCAAATGCACAGACATAAAGAATTAAACCCACTCAACAACAGTACCATCTTGATTCAATGGGTCATTCACTATCAAAAGAAGTTCTAAATTAATTTATTCCCTAACAGTGATGCAGTACTGATGGCACCAGGCAAACATAAGCTGTGCTAAATAGAGGAAAGGAAAGCACACAATATGTATCAGAAACTGGAGGGTCTTCTATTAATTTTTCTCAAGTCTCTGAAGAAATTTACTATGGATTGAGCAGACTAAGTATGCTTACTATTCACAGTGCAGTTAAAAGTACAGAGAAAAAAGAGCACTTCGAATTTTCACTTTTTCATTAAGTTTGTGCATAAAATATGTTACCAGTGCAGTTACAGTAAATCTTTCAAAACCACTTGGACAGAACACAGTTTTTCAGCTTTAAAAAAAATAAATAGCCATACATGTTGATAAAACTATTGTACCTCTGACACGAAAAGATAAGGAGGTTACCAGTCATGGTTGACTAAATAAAGCCTTCGACAGAACTTGACATTCGATGATCCAACTTGAAAGGTTATGGAACACATTCCAGGCTGATTAAATGGGTCAGAGCTTTTCCTATGGACCGTAGCCAGCAGGTTAAAGTCAATTGTGTCCCCTCGAATTGGCAAGCGATTAATGGAGATGTCTCCCCAGGGCACTAAATTGGGACCTTTACTCTTTCTACTAATGATTAATGACCTGGTATTATACGACACAGCAAAAAAGAATAAGCACGTAATCTTTTCTAAAGGACTGCATTAGAGGTCTCAAACGTCAAGAAAAGTATATAAAAAAAGAATTGTTGGGAATGATTTTAAGAGTTACTAGCAAGTAAGACTGTAACCTCTCTTCTCAGCAGTGTAACACAAACGCAGAATGATCCCACTTTTTTGCTTTACACAGAACGGTGTAGATTTGTATCTAGACTTAGATTTCTATGAGAAAAATAGTGGGAAAATATGCAAATATAACTGGGAAGATGCAAAAATATTCTGAGATACTATTAAAATTATATTTAAAAACTCATTTTAAATCTCTACCAGAAAATATCTTAAGACATCTTTCAGAAGTAGATCCACTACTTAAAGACACTGTGAACCAGAAGTCAAGACCAGTTTTTGAAAATTCAGATCACATCAGTTGGTTACCCTACAGAAAATGACATGATAGATAACTGACACTTTCCACTACGGTTAAGAAAAAAGGAGCTGGAGACATGTAGATTTTATGTTGCAAACAAAACTAGCAGCAGTGCTTTAGGAGAATATTAAATATTAATTAGAGGAAGGCAGAAGAATCTGATTTGCACAATTATCTTAAAACAGTTAGTTAAACTGGTTCTTCACTAATTTTGTTCATAGCTGAGTGCAGCATTTAAAATGTGCTTTCATTTCCTTAAGTTCCCTTCAAGCTTCTACATAAATTTTATGGCTATATTCTGATTTTTTTTCAGTCTTTTTTTATAACTAGAAAGAAAATTTGAATGCACTATTTCAGATGAAACAAGATATATTAAGGAAAGCTTCAGACAAAATCAATTCAGACTTAATGTCTGTTGAAAGGACATCAGATTTAACTGTTCATCAGTTAGGGGAGGATGAGTTAATGGCTGACCCTGAGCTAATGTCTCAACTTTTTTGAGAAGATCAAAATGAAATCACTGCAGATAAAATTTGTGGGAAAACTCATCAGAAAAAAAAAGGGAAAAGGATATTAAAAAAAAAACTGATCATGGGAAGATACATTTTTTACAATGAGATGTGACTTCACAGCAAAACACTTAGCTATGTAAAAAAATAATTTAAAAAGCTAACAAACACTAAGGAGATTCAAAAAGACTGATGTATAGGACTACACAGAGTAACATGATTATGTTCCTATTAAGGAATGTATGGTATGGGATAGGATTTCAATCTTATGTTAATTGATATTTTTATCAATGAAGCATAAAAAGAAATTTAACATTACTTATGATAATGTCTGCAAAAACTTAAGGAGAAAATGAAAAGACTGAAGAGGGATGTTCATTGCTGTAATTACCAGTTTTACACATTCTCTGTAAATGCCTTTTCATGTTTGAAAGCTTTCTTCCTAAATGGTGTGTCTAGTTCACACAAGTTAACAACTGGAAAAAGTCCTTCAATCAGGAGGTTGGACTAAGTGATGACAGCTGCTCCTTGAAGCATCAGAATCTTTCAATCACTAAATCTAATGCATTTACTACTTCCAAGGTGTAGAACTTAACCTGAAAACAAGTTTTGGTTTTCTGTCATGAAATTATTATTTAGAATATTGAAAAGACAGGAAACTTGTCATTATTGGGTTAAAGCTCAGTTTAAATACAGTTATTTGTATTTAATCAAAGCATGTAATGATTAATTTAATATGATGTATTTCCTCTTCTTAGTAGCATAGAAATATTTGTTATAAGGGACTTATGGAGGCACTCTTTTTCAGGGCAAAGCTGCCAAAAACACAAGATCAAGTCTGTGAGGGCTTCAAGCCTGGAGAACACAATGGAACTTCTCTGAGTCTCTGAATTTCACTTCTCTGGGCAATTGTTTCCAACTCACTACCTAGATATTTACCATATTCTAAAAACAGTGTTGTCAAATACTGCAATTCATCTGCCAGTAAAAAAGGATGCTTTATTTTTTTTCTTAGGAAAGAAGTGTATATCTTCTCCAAATACTCACACTGCATCTTTCTTGTACTAGGACATACCACCAATAATAACATATACCTCAAGTAGTCTCAAAAACAAAAGAGTATGTTTTCAAAGTTATCACAGCAAAATATTTTGGTTCCTTTGAAACATCAGGCTGCTCTGACGTAAAAGCATTTCTTCTTGTATATTCCCTGGTCTAAACTCAGAGTAATTTGGGAATCTAAATGTGCCATCAGACACAAGACTACAATACAAACATTATGCATGTTACGCATCACACTGAAGCTCTGAAAGGAAATATTTTATAGTCTTTATGGCTCTTACGGACCTCTTCAAGTTCTCTCATCTACATTGTGTGTTACATTTCACATCCAAATGGCAAAGTTGGGGAGATGTATGACATAAAGTGCCCACAATGGTAATATTTCTAACTATTATTCTTTTCTTATTGTCAAAGTACTGAATGAATATTGAAGAAATGCATGTAGAATATTATACAAATCAAGACTAAAACATCAGTGGATGCTGGTTATTAACCTTTGGCCATCTTAGAAAATTTCTTGAAAAGCTACATACCCAGGAATTGTCAGCTATTGTAGTTAATGGCAAAACAATAAAAAGCAAAAGAAAGACAATGCAAAGGAGTGACTCGTCTGTTTTATCATTGGTTTTGACAAGCATGAATCTAGAACAAGATTAATCATTTTAACAGACAGAGATTTACATCTAATATGTATATTCAGTCTTGGTGAATCACATAATGTTTTGAGGGTATCTAGCCATAATGTCTACCTTGAATATACACCAAAAGATTCAGTGAGCAAAAGATCAGTAAAATGAATCTGATTTTTGTTGAAAACTGAAGCAGACAGTGATTAAGACAACCATCACAGCCCACCACAAAGACAAGCTAAAAAGTACAATGAGATACCTACCAAAGATGATTAATTTGAAGTCTACAAATAACATCCACTGGGAAAGGAAAACTAGTAATTTAATTCTTAGGTTATATTAAACAGCTTGGAAAGATTTAATGTATGATGTGTACCCTTAAGCTAAGGGTTTAATTGCGAAACTTCTTGTTGTTACATTTGTTATAACTTTGAACGCACTGAAATCTGCCTGCCCCTCTATAGTCAATAGATGTGAGATGTTGAGGTCATGACTGAGTGTATATGTGCAGAATGCAGAATGTGAGAATGCTTTTAAAAAACTCACACCAGCTACTCTAGTTCATCTAACCTCTTTGTGGGGTACTTGAAGGCTGTATTATTCTTATTTTGTTTTGCTTCCCACCAACTCACCTTCAAGTTCACCTATGCTTGTTTGCCAGTTAACCAAATTTTACATAGCAGCTGAAGCACTAAACACAAACAATAGGACAAATTATCATAATTAAGTTAAATTTTGAGCTATTGTTCTCAACATTTACCATCTGAAATCTGCTGCTTCTACTGCAGACAGGTACTTTTGTGCATAATTCTAACAACTATTCTAAAAGAAGACTTACTTTCCACTATAAACTTTTGCTTGCTTTCGATAGACAAATAAATAAATAATATCTGAAATATTCGTAGAGTACTGAATGTTAGCATACTAATGAAAATAAGCATTGGTATATCTAACAATTAACCTGGCTTCCCCCAGCTGGGACTAGAAATAGCATACAAGTATTTTACTTTGCTTCTGCATTTCCCTCTTTCAAAGTAAACTAAAGATATAATTTTGAACATAAAATTTTGTTGTCTAACTCAATTCGAGACACTGGTCTGTTTTCCGATAGATGTTGTCTATGTACATGGAAACGTTTTCACATGTCGCTTTTCTCTTCTCTACCTTGTGTGTACACAGAGTACTTAAATACACTCATTTCATGCAGGTTACACAACTTTTCCTGAAATAGATGAGATCATCTTGGTGCTCTGAAGAAATTACTGAGGAAGAAACTGTAACTGAATACTTAGCCAAGCTAAATGAATACACACAACGACTGCAAAGAACGGGATGTCCAGAGATTAAGACAGCAGCATACTCTGAAAGATGGAGCGATCACGTTTATTATTGCAACCAGTTTTTGACATTTGAAGTTGTAAACTCCATTCTCTAACCTGCAGAGCAGAAAACTTTGCTGACAGTCACTTTGTTAGCAACAACTAGGCAATCAGATCCAAGACCACCTCATTAAATCATCATTAGATAATCAGCATAGCACTCCAAGCAAAGCCAAGATTCTTCTAAGTGTATTTTAGAGAAATGAGACATGAAGAGACATCAGCTTCCTAGATCAGAGATATTTCAAGAAACTTAGGTTTCTTAGCTGTAACTTGGTTTTACTTTGCTCACAAACATGCAAACATTAAGAATTTTTCTTAATGTTGTGCTGGATTTTGACAGCTTCCATCAAGCTGTGGCATGGTATAACTCTACCTATCATACCTGGGCATGAAATTTCATGTGACACAATGGGACTGGACAGTGGATGTAGCAATGTCACAAATATGATGAGAATGTGTTTAAACCAGGGAAGGACCAACACTGAAATTTCAGGTGAAATTTTAGTTCAGATCCTTATACAAGCAATCTGCAAGGTATAACAATAAGATTTGGGTTACATACTTAGTGTTCAGAACGCAAATCAGTAACATTTCTTTTAAATTAGTCTCCAAAACAATCAAATTCTCACATTACTGAAGCTATAATTTGTAAACTGCTTCTCTGAAAATAGATTCGCACTTTCACATATTTTATCTTCTGGGCAATTCTCTTTCTTTGTTGAACTACAGTTTGCTGAAGTACTCTCAGGTATAGTGTTATTTTCTCTTCCCTGATGTATTTTAACCCAGCAAGCAGCTCAGCATCACAAAGCTGTTTGCTCACTCGCTACCCCACATTGGAATCAGGGAGAAAACTTGGGGGAAAAAAAAAAAAAGAAAGAAAAAGAAAAAAAAAAAGAAAAATAAAATGCCTATGTTGAGATAAAAGACAGTTTAACAGAAAGCAAAGGGAAGAAGGAAAAAGAAAGAAAGAAAGAAAAAAAAAAAAGTGATGTATAAAGCAGTAGTTCACTACCAACCAGTCCAAAAATGCTCATCCAGTCCCTGAGCAACAGTGCCCTCTAGTGAACTTCCCCCAGTTTTAAGGCTGAGAATGAGGCCAAATGGTAAGGCCATTCCTCTGGCCAGGTGGACTCAGCTGCCCTGGCCACATTCTCTCCCAGCTCCTTGTGCACCTCCATCTCCTCACCAGCAGGGCAGCATGAGAAGGAGAAAAGTCCTTGGCTCTGTGTGAGCACTGCTTAACAGCAACTAAAACATCAGTGTGCTATCAACATTATTTTCCTCCTAAATCCAAAACAAAGCATCATACCATCCACCATCAAGAAAATTAAGTCTAGCCCTTCTGAAAGTAGGACAGCTAAATTACCACACTTACATCTTTGTAGTCCACCTGGATCAGAGATGTATTGCTCAGAAATCACTGCAACCATCAACCCTTCATCAATTCAAAAAGTCACGTACTATAACAATTTGTTCAGTCCAAAATTGTCCTAGCTGTTGTTCAGCTTTGTTTAGATATCGTTCACCATGTCCCTCCTCATTTTCTGCACTGCCGCAGCTATGTTCCTTCTTTATAATACAGAGGAGCACGAACCAAACCCACTACCCAAACTGAACCAACACAGAATACAGAATTACCTAGCAATGAATTTAAAACACTGTGTATTTATGAAGGGTAGCAAGACAAGTAACCCACAGAGAAGGCAGACAATATAATCTTGGTTCTGCCTAGAGCAAAATGTCAGCTGTTCTAATTGTGGCACATCCTAGCAAATATTGAAGGTGAGATGATAAATACAGATCAGCTTGACATCAGCTGTCACAATGAAAACAAATGAACTTACGATGATGGGAAAGGTGGAGAATACCAATAGCACAGAGATAAAGTGAAAGGAAATAACAGTCAGATCTTGCTTCATTACCTTAACTGATGATTAGACAGAAATACCAGGTTTAAAGAAGGGCACATAAGGCACTCTCTAATGCCTATAGCATATGTCTATCTAGCTTAGAAACCTACCTCAGAAGACAGTGTAAATGTACAGTGATACCTCTCTTGCATATGCTCACAATCTCTATCAGTTAAATTATATGTAATATAATTAAAATATATGGGATCTGCTTTTTCCAGCCTTTGATGGCGTTTACAAAGCCCCAGTTCTTGATGTCTCAGGCTGTGGTTACAGTAGTAGTATTGGCCTCTCTGATGTCGCCCACTCTTGTCTGTGCACTGCGTTAACCTTTCAGCTTTTCCATCAGAGCCACTTCTCTGCCTCTGCTGAGAGCAGAATCGGGCAATTGCATTGGCTTCAACTATTCCTGGGGGAAAATTAGAGAGAGAGGCACAGAGGGAAAGAGAGAAAATGAAAGGAGGAGAGAAAGGCTTTAAAAGTGGAATCAGTTCTCTGCATGCTGACAATGTGGGAGCACAGATATTTGGGCCAGCACAGCTGAGATCTGTTCACCATCAAATGATGAACTAGTAATTGAGAATGTTTCTATCTCTTGTGATTGTTGACAAAAACTTGACAATGGAGGAAATGAGGATAAAGACTTATATTTTAAATTCTCCCATCTAAAGAACAGGAGATGTTTGTTCTGCGGCTAATTCACAAAACAGAGCTGCTGCAGAAACTGGAAGTACCAGTTAAGGAGGCAGTTTCAAAAGACAAGGGAATCCTTAAAACAAAAGCTGCTGAAGTAATTCCTTGCTGAAGACCGGAATGAGCACTTGTAAGTACAGACCCCACTCATAGCAAAAGCTGGTCTGGAACCACTATTCTCACTTTTTTATCAAATTTTTCAGCTCATCTTTACCCTGTAGTTTCCTCACTGTTGCTGAATACTGCATCAGTCATGAAACAGACACAAAGCAGGTATACTGCAGCACTCAAGCTGTGCCTGTTTTCAGTCTGTAGTTTTCAATTTTTCGTACAATAAGTGAGTACCCTTTCCTACTGAGATACTTTCGGTTATAAATGCCTCCATTGTGGAGGGTGCTCTGGAGGGAACTGGTTCAGATAATGCAATGCTGAAAGGCAGGGGAATGTTTTTCCTAATTGGACTCTTGAGTTTGGAAAATCTTTCTTTACTGGATGGAGGAAATACTTCAGACTGAATGTCAGAACACAAGATGATATATAAGAAAAGGAGACTGAAGGAATCTAAGGTAGTGCCTAATTTATGACTCCTGAATAAATCTTTTTTGATTGATTGCATTCAGTCTGTCTCTGTACTCAGCAGAAACTCCCTTAAACAGCAGTCCTGTCTCTTTCATTTGCAAAGGTCTTAGAAATATGCTTCTATACCTCATCTTTGGTGCTAAAATGACTGTAGGTTTAAGAATATTGCTCTATATTAATTCTCAATTCAATACTGTGGCTTTGTGCCATGGATCATTCTGGCCATTATATGTAACCGAACAAAAGGAGTACTGTGGATGGAAGGAAGGAAGGTTGTAAGAACATAATGAGATTTGTAACATTAGCAAAGGATAAAAAATAGTTGGGTAAAAAAGAGAAAAGAAGGAAAAAGAATTTGACATAATGTAGAAAACTGCCGAGCAATAACTTCAGTGCCACTTAGAAGAGTAAACAACTATTGTAGCTTTCATCTGAAACACTTTTTAGCAAAAAAAAAATCTTTTTACCACTGTAAAAGATAAGCTGACAGTGCTCAATAAAAGATGGAGCTTCTCTTCTCTTACAGAAAATAATAGGTACAAGATACTAGCACTAACATCAGATATAAAGTATTTGCTCCTTCTATTTGCTTTGTATTTTCACACATAGAAGGTCTGTGACAGTTCTAAATTTAAGTGGATGTTATATAACTAAGTTCAAGAGAATTATCCAAGTCCTCTTTTCATGATTGTCAATTTTAGGAAAACTCAGAAGTCAATAAGCACCTGCCTGAAAGCTCCCCAAAACCTAACAAAATACCTGGGTGTTAACGTATTCTTGGGGTTGTTTGTTTTTTTGTTTTTTTGTTTTTTTTTTAACATTCTGCACAGAGGACTGAGTATTCTGAACTGGTTTATATGGAAGAGAGATAAAGGCAGTACACTGACAGAGATTAACTAAATAAATGATATAGTACAGAGAATATAAGTAACAATACTGACTCTGTATTTCTTGCATTAAAACAAATAGAGAGAACTTCACCAAGAATACTCCATGTGTATAAATCAAATCATAATTCATATAGTTCAGTTGTGGAATTCATTATCACAAAATATTGTAGAAGCCAAAAGAGAAAAATGGTTCAAAACAGGGTTAGGTAAATTCATGCGTTATTTTACATTTTGTGGTTATTAAATATAACTTTGAAATGCAATATTCCAGATGTTGGATGTATACTACCGAAGGGGCATTCTATATTGCAAACCATTATATGGGTCTAGATGGAGACAGGATATTGAGTTAGATACTGGGTTACAACTCATGTATCGGAAGCTGATTTCCTTTTGACTATTTTGTATTTTGATTATTAGTCTGTTGTGAAGGGAAACATTGACAGCAAAGCCCTCACGCGACTCAGAACATCCTTCAAGATCTCTACTTCTAGGTAAATGATCGTAAACAGTTGATACTTGTAACATATATGTGTGCATATATGTGTACGTACATATCAAGTGGTCAACAGCATCACATGTATTTTCAGATGTCTTTTTAAATGAAGGGCCAACTGGTTTAGGGCTTTGAGCTTCCTACCTAACAACACTGTGCAGAGACTGGAATTATAGGAAATATTCTACTCCAAATTACACAGCTCATAATGTATATCACAAAACTGACCATTTTAAAACCTAAGAAACTAGTTTATAGAGATAATTATTTTGCCCTTTGTACTTTTCCAGGTAACCATATCTGATTTGACTCTCTGACTATGTATTTTGGAATGTCTTCTATAGACTATGCATTTTGGAATGTCTTCTATATAATTTACTTTAACCAGTCATATTCTTTGATACATTTTCTTCTCCACCGTCCCTCTCCCCAGTCTTATTTCTTTTTGTCTGCTGTCTGATTCTGTGTAAAGATTTTTTTCCCTTTTTCCCCTTTTTTTTTTTCTTTCTTTTTTTTTTTTTTTTTTCTGTGTAATAGCCTCTTGCAGAGCAACGAGAATAATTGCAGTCATTTCTGATCACTCCCAATGCCAAGCATGGGAAGTTTTTTGTTTCCTCCTCATATTCTTCTTTACATGACAGCATTCCTTTCCAATCTAATTTGGAGTAGTTTTGTCAGTGATAACACACATAAACACATCAAATATACTGTACATATTGAGTTCCTTCTCATGATGAAACTTCACCAAAATCAATGTATTTACTTTCCAGCTAGTTATTCATACACAAGATCTGTCTTTGATACAGGAACATGTCCAGTGAAAAACTGTTAATATCACTGTGTCATGCAGTATTCTCCCTACTCAGTCTCCATAGCTGAAGCTAGCTAGTGGACAATTCTATTTAACCCTGATGAAAGACCAACAAGAGATTCTAACTCTGATTATTAAAAACTTCCTGTCAAAAATGAGATACTAGTTAGTATAAATTGGTGAAATTATTCATCAGTTTCCAGTCTAAAGTAAGTGAAGCTAAAAGGAGGCTGGGCATATGGCAGAAATTTGACTGAGAAATGGGCCATAAATAACAAGCTGAATAATGTCCTTAAAGAAATCTTAAAGCAGCCAGAATCAAGGTTCTCCATCCGGGAAACAAGAATGTAAACTATAACTCAAGAATGGTTAAACTTGTCTTGGAAATCAGTGTTTCAAAGGAAGATATATGAGTCACTGTAGATAATTACATCATCAGAATTTTCAGAGCAATCTGCAGCAACAAAAGCGAATGTAACCTGAAGAACACCAAGTAGAAACGGGAAAAGTTTTACCTCTAATGCAATTTAGTAGAGGAATCTAAATGTATGTTGAGTTTTGTTGTTCGCGTTTGAAGAAGGATGTGGAAAGTACTTGTGAAAAATCCATGAGGAACAGCGGCCAGGCTGATGAGATAAAATTTCCTAATGGGGTTTTTATGAAGGCAACATAGCAAGACTGAGAGAACAGTGGCATTTCACAATGGTACCTGAAAATACAAAAGAAAAGTCAAGCTGCTAACTGTACATTCAGAAATCACTGAGAAAATATAAACCTGAATTACAGAAGGAGTATTTTAAAGTTAGAATTTCTGATTTGTACTTTTTAATTAGAAGAACTTGTATTAGCTGATATAGAAAAGCAAAATATTGCACAATTTCTTGATCCACTGAAAAAATATGCTTTAAGCATATTTTGGAGCAAGCTTCTCATGCTGAAGTGACCTTCACACATCCTTATCACAAATGTACACAAATCATGTGTGCATTTGTGCATCTCAGACATGCAGCTGTGACTCAGATGGACTGTTTGGTCTCTAATCTATATATATTTCACAAATCTCTGATCACATGCTCTGAATCTGCAGTGCTGTGACCAACAGAATCATGGCTCTCTAAGTTTAATAGCTAATAAAATAGAAAAACAAATATACCCTATGTATATATACCTTAGAAATTACCTTTTAAGTCTTCAAATTTCAAAATTAAAACTTAACAATCAAAAACAAACAAAAGAGATATTGCAGTAATCAGCTATGTGCCAGACAACTTGAAAATTGTATACTGATACTGAATCAATACTGCACTTTGTGGTATCCTGAAATCTAATATTTTTAAACGTTTCTTCATGATATCTTACTGGATTAAATTGCCTACAATAATCCCTAAGCATTACTTCATGTTTTAAGTAAACAAAGTAACATCTGTGTTTAAAGGACTATAGTCACTGATGAGAGATGAGCACTTCAATAACATCATTTGTGTCACAGTGTTGCCACCACACAGAAGAATATGAATTTGGGATGGTCATTTATCTTAGACAATCAGCTTTGTAATTGCATGTTATCTGAAGAGAAATATGAAATACAAAGGACTGCAAGGAACAGAATAAAGTAGAGTCATAACTAGACAGTAGCTCAAGAGATTTTCCTCTTGTTACTGGAGCACCACTGGTATGAGTTAGGTTTCCTAAAAGAAAAATCTGTTAGAATTTTAAGACTGCACCTACTTGCAAAAATTAGCATTTTTTTGGCATTGTATAAGTAAGTCAAATAACAGAAACACATTAATCATTCTTTTCTACCATTTGATTTTCCATTAGAGTTGAGTTCAAATTGCCTTTGAAAATGTCCCCTTGTATCAGGAAACCTATGCCTATTGCAAAGTTTATGTAATACCAAGCATGTCCATTCTTCATCTGTGATCCTGTCAGATTTCATAACATGAGTAATACCAGGCATTTAAGAGGAGATTGCCTAGCAAATTTAAATCTTGCAGAAGGTTGTGCTGGTGACTCACTAACTGACAAGTTTTCCTCCAAGTCATTGCTCAGCTGAAGACTCAAGTGACAAACGAGGTATTGAGAATCCCATCTTTCAAACCCAATGTGAATCAAAATCATCCTCTGAATTAATGGTAGATCTTTAAAAATCAGGGGGCTGTCAGGAGAGGTAAGGAACTAGCTACAGGTAGGAACAGAGGAGTACAGGTGCAGTTTTCCAGACTAAGGAATTGATTTCTTCGGTGTTCGTGTGTATCTGATGGGACTCCATAAGTAATTCCTAAGGCTGAAGGCAAAATGTCCAAACAGGAATTTTACACAGAGTGTGAATTTCCTTAAATGCTATGATGTGTTGATATGAATATCTGTAGTAGAATCACTATATTACTATTCAGGATATTTTAAAATATTTTGTTTTTTTTTTTTAACAAAAACAATACAGTTTTTGCTGGAGCTTGCATCCTATGTATATCCATTCATATGTTTCTTTCACACATTTCACTTTTCATAATATTTTTCTTCTACTTCTTTTTTGCAGTGAATGAAATTTGTCTTGTTATGAGTAAAATACTACAAAACTATATTCTGAAAGAACTTGTGTCCGAGGCAATTTTCTGCACAATACTTTCATAGATTCCTGTTGTAATGCTCCTTGGAGAATGAACATTGTGGACAATAGCCTGCAAGCATAGCAAAGCCTGGTAGTGTGTCTGAATGTTCATCAATACTAAATGTTGACGACTCCTTGAGCCAACACAAGTACTAACGGAAGTAAGAAATTAATCCTCATTTATCCTTTTCACATGTTCTTCAGAATGCTCATCTGACCATTTACAGATGCCACAGACAGTAGCCTGGATGAGAAAAAAATAGCTCTTCTTTTCTTTCACACATTCCCCCTACCTGTCCAGGAACCTGAGGACTAGAAGAGATACAAACAAATACAAGAGAAAATATTAAGCAAGAAAGGCCCAATACTCAGAAACAGCATACTTGACACTTTTCAAAACTTGCTATATCTTTTAGAATCACAGAATCACAGAGTCACAGAATCGCAGGGGTTGGAAGGGACCTTCAGAGATCATCGAGTCCAACCCCCCTGCGAAAGCAGGTTCCCTACATCAGGTCGCACAAGGCCGCACAGGCAGGTCTTGAATATCTCCAGAGAAGGAAACTCCACAACCTCCCTGAGCAGCCTGTTCCAGTGCCCTCACTATAAAGAAGTTCTTGTGCACATTTGTGCGGAACTTCCTATGCTCCAGTTTCTGTCCATTTCCCCTTGTCCTGTCTCCACACACCGCTGAAAAGAGTCCGGCCTCGCCACTCTGCCCCCCACACCTTAGATA
>JAOWBP010002392.1:50922757-50943462 GCA_028571105.1 Tragopan temminckii
GGCATTGCATGAAATAGAAAGCTAATACAGGTGAAATAATAATAATAACAGTTAAAAAAAAAAAAAAAAAAAAAAAACAGAAAATAATCATTGTTATAAAACCAAAAAATCTAAGAATTCAGAGACTTCCATTTTTACTCATAGTTTGATATTGATAATATTCCAATTGGTTTCTGCCTTTCTAGTTCCAACAGTTCAGTTAAAGTTTCTATTTCTTTGCCTGTTTATCTGCAAAAAATCCCTATATGCAAGCTGCAAATTCATTTTGTATTGTGTAGATTTGAATCACACAAAATACGTTCTATGTGAAGGTCTAAGCAAACAAGAGACAATGTTTGGCACATAGTTCTTTAGTACTTTCTCTATAATTTTCAATATGTTTTTCTAGGCCTTATCTACTTTACAGTATTCAAACTCTCCCTGTGGACCAAAACTCTCATTTTCTCAGGGACTTTTCAATCAAAATCTCAGTACTTTGAAATCTAACACTTTCAAACCTTTGTTATTGTATTGTCACTCAATCCCAAGAGAAAGGAGTATCATTAATACAGTTAATATATAGAGAAGTGGGAAGACGCAAGGTAAAATTATTCATTATATAAAATGCACATTCTAATATACCTAAATCTGAATTACTCAAAGTACTGAACTTTATAGAGCACTTTCAGAGTACAAGATTCTTTACAGTACACTTTCAGAGTACAAGACTCTTGGATTCAGCTATGACTGTACCACGCATAAGTACATGATAGCACATTTGCAAATTAATCACTACATGTTCTAGAAAATGAGGATGAAAATAAATATTTGATAACTTTGGTTTAATTGGCTTGCTTGCCATTGCAGAGATAGTTAGAATTTATTTTTTTATGGCAACATATTCATTTACTGCAATTGCGAACACGTCCTTTCTATTTCACTGGATTTCTCCTCACAGCAAATCTTCAAATTCTGTTGTAAATCAGTCAGATATTATACAGAAAACAACTCCTCTCACATCATTAGCTTTACCAAGCTGTGTGAGATGTTCATCCAGTCCAGCAAAAGTAAAATAATAATTGATGATGATACAAAGCAAATTACATATATACATTAGAAGAAGTTATATATGTTCAACAGTGAAAAGAGGCTCTCTGTGGCATAGATTTCAGCTTCAAATCCATCAAAAGTTTTCTCATAAGGACTAAAGGTAGATTCCCAAGATAGTCAATGCTAGTAAGTTGTCCCATCACATGATTTCACTAGAAAAATGCAACTACATGATATTATCAAACATAATAGATAATAAAGATAGATAATAGATAATAAAGACCAACTATAAAATTTGCAACTTATTACAGTCTAATCCCTTGATTTCATTGTCTGATTTTGCACAGGTTTCATTGCCTCAATAGATAGCAAGATAGGTGATGCAAGGAGTAGGACAATGCCTCTTTATTCCCCAGCTAAATTGGAATCAGAAATCACTGCTAGTTAGTACAAGGATTTGTAACCAACAAATGGTCTGAAGGGCTTTTGCTTTTTCTTTTTGCTGAGCAGTAAGGCTTTTGTTTGGGAGCTGTGAAGAGGAGGAAATAACTTTTTTCAGCAAGGAGAAAAGACTTACTGACCTAGGAACAGAATAGAATGATAACACAGAACAAAACCCATGCTAATTGCAAAGCTGGTGGCTCCAGACACATTATATTAGCTACACTGTTAAGAATGATGTCCTCAGAATACTAATATTCCTGGACTAAAAGAAAATAACAAAAATATTGTAATTGCATATACATGGAAAATGGCTACCAAAGAACATATTTCTACACATTCTAGCTAACCCTTGCAATTCAACACCTGACACCAGAACTCCACAAACTGAGTTTGTTCACTGAATTTCTCAGTCTTTTATTTTTACTTCATTCCTAATGTTGTGAAACACTTTTAACACTGAAATACAGTAAAAATAGGAAAAATAGATGGCATATGTCATTTCTTATTTTCATACTAGCAGCTTTACCAAAAATCCAGGTACTTTTCCCAGGCTGAATCAGAAAATGAAAAGCAGTCTCTATGGCCATTACTAGAACATATTCCAAAATTTGTTTATTTGAATCATGAAATTATTTTTGCATATTAAAACAAAAGTAAATGATGTTGCTTTTCTCTGAAGTATTGTATCACTCTTTTGTAAAGAGCAAAATTCTCATTAGCCTGACAGAGTGGGAAGTATCTGTATATTTATACACTATGTGGTACAAGTACCAATATTGTAAATGTGTACAGTTCAGTAAACCATGTCTATTGACCTTGTCATTCTGATTCCACAGAGAAAGTGGGAACTGTATTTTCACATCTTTTATTTACTTGCAGGCTGAAATTAGTTCTATGGCCTATGGGCTCCCTGAAGCTACTTCTGTGATTCACTGAATTGCTTCTGCTGTGTTATTGCACATTAGAAATGAAATAACTGCCAACAGCAGTTGCTTTCTGACCTATATGGTAGGCCAGATATATTAAACATGTTACAAGAGGTGTCTTCAGAATAAAATGCATATAACAGTGTTTAACTAGTCATCGTGAATGAGAGCAAACTACACTTGAGCTGTATTTAATTTTAAGCCCAGGAGAAGGTTCCAATTTAGATTTAAAACAATTTTTAAACTGTGCCAACATTATTTGCCTGTACCTTACTGGAAGATTAAACTACTTTAGCCTGAAGCAAATTCAATCCATGCTTGAATAACAACATAATTTAAAGCTGTTCTTTAGAGTACATTTGAAAATCAAGGTTAAAAATGTAGCAAGTAAGGGCATACCAAACCTCTGGGGTCCAAGATAGCTCCTAAACTCTCAGCGAAGGTGCACACCCCAGCTCTGTCTCAGACTAAGACCTGAGCAAGAAAGCCAGAAGGAAGCATGGTTGAACAGGTCTCCCTGTCTGAACAGCCGTGCAATTACAGGAACACATACAGATCTCAGTATATGGCTGTAGAAAATAGCCTTAAATAATATTCCTCAGTAGTAGCAGTAAATCAGAAAAATATTTTAACATTTAATTAGAGGTAAGTGAAGACTAGATGAAAAGGCTTTTCCAGTCAAGAAATCAATATTTATTCACAAACATTTCTCAATTAATTCTACACTTACAGAATTATATTTTTAACTAAGTTGTCATGGATTTTCCAACATCAAGTCCTTGTCCTTTTCAAAGTTAGAGAGGAGCGTTTCTTACATTGTTTCTATTTGTAACAGCTTATGGTAAGCATTCCTTTAAACTGTGCTTTTATAATAAATATAATAATAGTATTAATTATAACTACAAAAATAAATAGACTTTCTCTCCAACTTATAAGCTTTAAGTATCAGAAGGCCACAGTGAGGTCTCCCTAGAGAAACTTGTACGTGTAATATACTTTCCTACCATGCTAAATATTGTTTTCCATGACTTTTTGGAAAACTTGTACAAATAACAGAATACATTTTAAAATCTAGATTAAAAAAAAACAAAAAGATTATCTTGATGCTAATATAAAGGCAATTTCTATAAACTAAAAATTTTGTGCAAATTTGGCAAGTAGAAAAATGTGTAAGTCTTGAAAGTGGAAAAAAAAACATGAAAAACTTCTAAAGTTTTTAAGCAACAGTTTATAAAGACATTAAAACATCAAAATATCATTTTTTCAGACTCAGAAGAAGGCACTCTGCCAAAGACGCTCTAGGACCAACAGATGACTGAGGAATTGTAAAGGAAGATAAAGCCAGAGCTGAACAGTTAAATTCATTCTTCTTATCAGTGTTCTCTACAGATGAGATTAGACTGGTTTCCAGAGAGGAACATTTTTTATAGAGGGAGCATTGTAGGAATTGTCTGCAATTGGACTCTCAGAAATTTCTTAGAACAAATCAACAGAATGCATAGTAGCAAATCACCACAGTGGCATAATATTCACCTCTGAGTCAAAAAAAAAAAAAAAAAAAAAAAAAAAAGTCAAATATGTAATTGACAAATGATTAGTACTATGGAAAATGGTTTCAGTGCGGGGAGAATCGATTGTAAGAAAAGTAAACTGGCTCTTTGACATGTGTAAATTGAAATGGAAGAAAATATGCATGAGAAAATCTGACTTTATCAGAAAGAAAAAGGATGGAGACTAAATTTTTAAATATGATAGACCAGTAGATAAATATGATATAATAAGAAAAGTTGCCTCAATTCCTGTAGTAGACAGTTGCACCTCACAAATTGGAGTTCTTTGAAAAATTCAAGAGCATTGTAGCATGGGAGATGTGACTGACAAAATATGCATGAATTTTCAGGAAGCTTTTAACAATGTTTGCCACTGAGACCGCTAACAGACAAGTTTCTTAAGACAATAGAATAATTTTTGAAGATTCTTGATATGATAAGGAACAGAAAATAGAGAACAATAATAAATTTTTTCTTCATTCAAAGGAGTTATCCAGTGAAGCCTAACAAGGATGCAAATATCTGTTATTCAGAAATTACATGCATGGGGATGCTAACAGTGATCGCAAATATTACTGACATTGCTAAATTATTCAGTGCTGTGAAAACAAAAGCTAGCTGCAAGAAGCTACAGAAAGTTGTCATAATAATGAGTGTCTAGACAAGAATTATCAAACAAATATCAACATCCATAATACAAAACATGTATTACTGTGAGTCTAAATTAGCTACGTCCACTCCAAACAGTGTTTTATGAACACATCCGTGCACACTTCAGCTCAGTATTCATAAATCAAGAGAACAGTGGAATAGTAGCTAAGATAAAATAACCCAAGATAAGACCAATAAACAGATTTTTCCCTATGGATGCCTGGTGAAGTTGACTGTTATTCAAATTAAGTGTCCATCCCAATTTGCAGGGAACAACTTTATCACCTGTGGATGTCTCCAGACTAGAACTTTAAGTATTTCTCTCTTGTGCTCAGAGAATTGTTATTTTTTGCATTTTTTAAAAAATAAAGCTCTAAAACTTCTGATACTCAAGCAAAGGGAGTAAATTCAGGGGCAAAGAAACGTACAGGTATTTTCTTAATTTAGAGATTTTGCTGCTAAGCGGAGGGAATAAGAACAAACAGCTCTGCCTTCAAAAAGCAGCTACTGTTATGCTTTCTCAGTTTTCCCTAGAGAGATTCCAGTTAATTACATTTGCAGTTAATCTGCATACATTTCAGAACATACTTTTTAGACGAATTTCAAAACACTTTACCAGCACTCATTTTGCAATAAACTTTATGAGAGAATATCATTCCAAAAGCTTTCTCAGATGTTATACCAAAGCTATATTACACCAGTGTGGGCCCATTGTTATACCAAAGCTATATTACACCAGTGTGGGCCCATCTTCAGTTGATAGAAATCAGGAGTATTACACCTTATATAACTACGTCATTTGCATGTACAGAAGATGCACCTCCCTGTCAATACCTGTAACACACAGTAACACAATGCATACTAAAAATCAACCTTCTATATCAGATCATAGGATTAGTACAAGTATTGTTACCCAGATGCTTTGAGACTTTCTCTTCCCAGAAGGATATTATAGCATGCCATAATGAAGTAGCACAGCAGAGCTCCTAAATCAATACAAGTCTGACAATGTGGGACATTTGCGAGATACTGCTATCCCAGGCACCTCTGGCACTGACTGGAAAGAGACCTCAGATGACTTATCTGGTTTGTCCTTAAGCAAGTGATTTCAAGAAATCCAGACTGTCCTACTCCACTCAGTGACTTTGCAGATTTTACTTATTTATCAGTATACACAAAAGAATATATTGCAGCTCTGCTCTGTTAACTACGCTGATCTGAAAATCATTTTTTGTACATTTTTCAGTTTCTTTATGTTGCTAAGATTTTCTGCAATGCTGGTTTGAATTTATTTACGCTCTTGACTTGCTTTTCTTGGTTTAAGATTTTCTGCAATGCTGGTTTGAATTTATTTACGCTCTTGACTTGCTTTTCTTGGTTTAACTGCTTCAATCCATTCTAGTAATAAAATGTTATCTAAGACAATTCTTGATTTTCTGATATTCAAGCAAAGGGATTCATCAAATTCAGGGGCAAAGAGATATACAGGTGTTTTCTTAATTTAGAGATTCTGCTGCTAAGTGGAGGGAATACAAACAAACAACACAGTTCATGCCCTTCTAAAGCAACTATTAAATTACATGTGTATAAATGACAATCACTGCCATCTTTGCTATCAGTTTCTAATTATAGGGTAAAGACTAAACAAAGTCATGCATTCCATATTTTAAACAAACTTTACTAGAACAGCCACAACCTGTACTGATAGATTGCCAAGGACAGGGTCCAGTGGAAAGAGTTATCAGCGTACAAAATCTGTATATGCAAGAAAGTGGTTGAGAGCAACTCCTACTATGGCAAGAAAGTGGTTGAGAGCAACTCCTACTATGGCAATAAACTCCAGAAAGAAGACAAAATTCTGCTACACAGAGGCACTAACTTTGTCCTGCTAGAACTGCAAGTCCACTTAGAAATGAAATTCCTCTACAGCAGAATACGGCATTAAATGACTTCTGATGAACATGAAAGGTCTGCTGGCAGCAAAGCATATCTAGTCATGAATTTCTCTCCAGTCACTATTTCTGATGACTTTCCCTAAGCAGACAGATGTGGTTACTGTAAATAGTCTGGTCAAGATATATTGATGGCCATTAGCAGGATGGAGGCAAAAAACTCATTTCATCTAGTCTTATGTTATTATAATAGAACAAGGAACAGAACTTGAGCAGACAGTAACTGACACACCTCCAATGAATTCATGTTAATTTATTCTAGGTACCCTACTTTTTTCCCCCTCAAGAGAATACAAAGATAATAAACTCCAAAAAATTAAGTATGTAAGAATGTTATTTCAACTTTATACTGTTTTGAATAAACATTGAATTATATCTCCAGTTTGTTATGCAGATTGTTTTATTATTATTCACATTTACTGATTTTATTGTTTAACATACTACCATTTCTTCTGCATATATTGACA
This sequence comes from Tragopan temminckii, assembly GCA_028571105.1. Taxonomy (NCBI): domain Eukaryota; kingdom Metazoa; phylum Chordata; class Aves; order Galliformes; family Phasianidae; genus Tragopan; species Tragopan temminckii. The sequence goes on from JAOWBP010002392.1 coordinate 50,929,777, forward strand.
TACATTTTTAAGTACAAGTAAATATTCCTCTTTTTTGAATTGCATTTGAACTTGTTATGTGCATGCAAAAAAAGATTTTAAATAGTAATGATTACTTCTTACTATAAATTATGTATATATATCTTACAAATACAGAAAAATTGAAGTCCTAACTTTCAGATACACACCTCAGAATCAATCCAGCTGGAAGTCAACATTTTATAAAACATTAAGGATCAGCTGATCACACTTAATGCCCTTTGTTTTGATCTTGCAAAAACTTGTTCAGCTGCATTTTCCTAATAATGAGCCATACTTCCAAAGAGCCACATATCATGAAGCAGTAAACCAATTCAGAAAGCTAAAGGTGTCAATGAAGAATTCAAATACAAAAAAAAAAAAAAAAAAAAAGTCATTAAAAAATACTACTAGCATATCTCAGTTAGATATTCTAGGATGAATGCCTCAACCTCGATAAGATATTATCCTTCTAGAGAGCATTCCCTACTTTCTTTAAGGTGTTCATCTGAGTGTTATTCCATGTAGGTCTCTATTCAATCTGAAAACAAAGTCATGGTTTCCTTGGGAACGGAAGAATATTCATGCTTTATACAGCTAGTACTGGTGCCAGCATATCTTCAGTTACCAAATTCCCCTTACAAGGAAATTAGGCAAGGCAGTAACTGCCTATTCCTTATTTAACATCTCTCCAGTCACTTCCATAACTTGGGAATAGATACAGTTGTTTTACACATCATGTGCACATGTACATCAGTGTTTTTCAGGAAGTGCTTTCAGGTATTTAGATAACTGATTTTCACACAGATATGAGCTGTCTACAGACAATCCTAAGTACGACTACTGTATGTTGCAAAAATTTAAGAAAGTCTTCCTGAAACATAGAATATCCAGAGGTGGAAGGGACCCATAAGAATCATTAAGTCCAATTCCTGGCTCCACACAGGACCATATAAAAATCTTAACACTGAATGTTGAATATACCTGTGGAAACATTTTAATGATTACAGATTTTGCTTCACCTAACTTGAACCTTTTTCTATCCTCCTCTCTGAAATAGAAGTGATATGTAAGGCACTATAAAGCAGAGAAATAACTCTCCATAACATAAAATACTGAGGACATTCTGCACTCTCTTCTAGGTTCCGTAGAGCCTGAATCTAAAGTGAGTAGAAATAATTCTATTTTATAACTAGGGATAATCTCTCTGCAAATTCACTGTAAATCACACAGATTTAATCTTTGTTTTTTATTCCAGATCTCCTTCATTATCCAGACTCTACAACAAATGCCAAAATATCCTAAAGAACTTGCTTAACATCATTTGGCCAGTGCCTGTTATCACATTATAAAACTAAAGTATATCAGAAAAAAATAGGTTCTTTTACAGTAGTATGAGTTTCACTATTACTAAACTTATTTTACACTTAACCTTCAAGCCATGATGCTGTAGGATATAAACCAATCATCACTGACAGAGACTAACAAAAAAATTCCTCTATGGGCAGAGTATTTCATAAGCGCTCACTGCAGGGTTTCTTGCACTTTCCTCTAAAGCATCTAGTAAAGTTTATTGTCAGATGAAATAATAGCATGAAGAAAGCTATTAGTCTGTTCTGAACTGGCTGTTCTTATACGCTAAAGCTTTTCTCCTTGATCTTCTCCTACTTTCTTCTGCCTGCAGTTTGAGGGAGGCAGTGCCAATGTCTTCTATTAATTAGTTCTCAATCTATTAACAGAAATCCATTGACTAGTTATTTCCAATTAACTAGTTGACTACTGGCAATTAATTAGTTAAATCTTACTCTTGCTTACTTTAGCAGAAATGCAGCAACTGATATCACAAAGAATCATAATTCATCTTAACTATCATGTTCAAATTCTAGTTATTCTCTGGACCAGTTTTCAGAAAGAAAAACACAAACTTTTAAATAATGAATTCTAATGAAGTAAGATTAATCTTCCAAGAATTTCTGAGATATTTAGTGTTATATGAAGGAAGACACTGAGAAAAATGAAGAAAAGTAACAAGGTTAAAAACAAGAATGGCATACACAAACACACATATTTTTAATTCCCACATGTTAAATTATGTAAAGTACAACAGCTTACACTGAAATCAAGAACTAGCATCTTTTCGAAGCAATTGTCTATATCATTATTTTCCTTAAGAATTAACTATTTTCTTCATGAACATTTCAATCAGTTTTTATTTTTTATTTTTTTACTAACAAAATCTTGGATTAGATGTGCCAAATGCATAGAGAAAAAAAACAAAAAACAGATGCTAATTTAAAATCTGGACACATAGAAAAATGATAAGGATGTTTGTTCACCTCTAAAAATCACATTCTTGTTTTCTGATTCTAATTTGACTGGAAATTCTGAGAAGCACTGTGAGGAAAACCACAATTCTAAGGCAGCCTACATACGTACCTAGACATGTACATAAATATACATCAATTCCTATGACTGTCTCAGAATTTAGTTTCTTGATTCTGTAACTTAAAACCACAAAAGATCACATTTGTAAAACATACTAAACAAAACTATTTTCTTACCTGCTACATATGAGTTCCCAATTTACTGATGACTTTTAACATATATAAGTTACTGAAATTCCCATACAAATATTCTAGTCATACAGCTTTTAAAAGCCATGAATAATGATGAAGATGAATTCATCAGTCACAATCCAATGAGTATGTTGTTCTGACTGTAAGCAGACACTGAATTCTTTTAAGAGACCTGTCTGGGAAAACTAACTTATTTTGCATTCATCCTACTGTGGAAAAACAAAACAAAAAAAAAGAAAAAAAAAGAAAGAAAAAAAAAAAAAAGAAAAAGAAAAAGAAAAACTATAGTATCTTAGTTACTGCTGTGATAAACACTGGCATCTGAAGAGGAACTAACATTGCCACTGACAAATAACTGAAACTAATGATGATATTAGATTGTGAGTACAAAAAAAAAAGGTTACTCAGCAGTGGCTGCAAGAGAACTCAGTTGTGTTTTGTGCTCCTTGGCTCTGATTTGCCACATAAGTGTAAATAACTCAGTTTACACAGGAGGAACTAATTTGACAAAATGATAACCCTTGTTTACAGTCCAGTATTATTGTCTGGCATTATAACCTGAACTAATTGCACTTAGAATACTTTTCAGGTACAAGAGCTGCTCCAAAAGTAATGCCTCTTAATTTATTATGTTAGCCTATGATTCAAAGGTTGATGTTGGTGTTATGGCAGTAGAGGCTGATCCTTCCCACCAATACGCATTTTGTTACCATGAAACAGGTGGCAGCAGAAGGGCAGTCTGGCAAAATGGTGTTTGGCATGGAAGAGCATAAGAAGCAAAGATTTGTCATTGAGTTCCTACATGAGGAAAAAATGGCACCTACTGATATTCATCAACATTTGCTGAATTTTTATGGAGACCAAACAGCAGATGTGAGCACAGTGAGATGATGGGTAGTGTGTTTCAGCAGTGGCAACAGCAAGAGTGCACCTGATGATGCAGATATTTACAAGCAAGGCATTGCAGGCTCTTGTTCATTGCTGGTGAAAAATGCAGAGATTTGTTGAAAAATAACATTTTGTAGCTGAGAAGGTGCTCTTTGAAAGAGTGTTATTGTGTTCTTTCTATCTGTCGTAGTTTCCATGGAAATAAATAGGAGGCCATTACTTTTGGAGCAACCTACATACATATGCTATGTTCCAATGACTCCTCAAACTAATGAAGGTGGTATTAACGCACAAGTTGCTACCAGACTTTCTCTAGCTTGCTCAACTGCATTGATTTTACATATGAAGAATAAAATAAAAGGGCTTGAAAAGGGCAAACACACACACACCAAAAAAAAACAGACATCACTTTCGTAACACTCAACCCAATAGAAATATTAACCCAGTGGAGTTACTCTATAGCACATCAAAGAACACCACATTCACTTTGATTTGCTTATACTGCAGAATTTGTCTTTATAGAAGTGTTGGTGTGTAATTTATGTTAATCTATCTGCCATGTACCTCTCTACAATTCATTAAAACATATTGGGATTATGCAATGACCATTCACTCTTGATGCATTAAAATGTTACATTAAGGTATTAGCCATGAAATTTTCTTGGGTTATGAGGTAACTTTGCACAGTATAAAGGATACCAGAGACAAGTGAGGTGCTGCTCAAAAAATATAATATTCTTCTTTATATTTGTACAGTTATGATTGCATGGTGACAAAATTGTCTACATTCTAAAAATACCTAGACACAAACATGGTAATTTTATGTGTTAAAAAATCAGTGCATAACCTTAAATTTCATTATTCTATAACTCCCCATACAATGAATTTTCAAAGTCATTTTATCTATATTGACCGCAGTGTAACTGAAAATGCATTTCCTCTGTGCAAGGTGAAATATATCCCTGTATCCACATAAAAAATAAAAATTTAAAGAAAAAAAGTTTTTTTCCACCTATAATCAATAAATACTTATTTTTTATGCCAAATATAAGAAAGTCATGTTTTTAAAGTGTACATGAGGTTTTTCAAAAACTCTCAATGTTAGCACAAATCATTGACAAAATTCTTGTTGATGTCAGTAACAATTTTAAGTCATACCTCTAAAAAAAATAAAAGCTCTTGAATCAAATCACACACACACACACAAATAATAATAATGCTTTTAAAAATAACCAGATTAAAAATTATAAATATGTGGAGTATTTTATTATCATTAAGAAATCTCTTTCTAAGTGATTTCCCCAGAAGTCTGTATTTCTACAAACTGTGAAGGTGAGCTATAATGAAAACTCACAATGTTGTTTCCCATTCCCAAAATCTATAGATTTGCCATCCTTGCTTCCCTTTACAGAGGTCAATTAACAGCAAACCTTCTTAAAAATTCCAACTTGATGAAATATGCTCTAAAAAAAAATGTTTTGAAAGCAGTCAAAAAAAAGGCATCTTCCATTCTCCACTGTACAGAACAAAAGGTCTACAAGAGTCTGAGAACGGAAATGCATTAATAATCATCAAATTGTGCAGGACAGCATCCATGGGAGATCTCTTGATTAATATTTTCTGTAAATTTCAGATAATTTATGTAAGTTCTACACTGTTCTTCATTAACTTAGGAGGGGGGTGGCTAATATCACTTATTTTGAGTAAACACATTAACATTTTAAAATAACACTTCCAACAGGTTAATGTGGGTAAGAAAAAAAAAAAAAAAGGCACTATAGGATGGCTGAAAAACTTGCAAGGCAGTTGAAGCACAAATACAGCCTTCCCATAAACTCCTGTGTTTTGCAAAATTAAATGGAAATTTGGATCAGAAGAATCATGTAATATCTGTGGAAATTAAGTTCATAGTAAGCTTTTTTAACGTGTAGTCTAGTTATAAACTTCCCAGGTTTGAATGGGAATTCTGCCATCTCGTGGTAATACTTTTTTATGCAATACTGTCCTACAGGAAGTTAATATAAAACAATATAAATACCTACTGTGTTTACAAGAACATTAAAAAAAAAAAAATTTATGCTTTAGTAACTGTACAACAACTTGATAAATATGAAATATAATCTAAAAATTCTGATTCTTTTCAGCTCAGTTTAGTTTTGCAATGCAATTTACTTGTAAATTAAAGGGAACTTTATTCTTCTTACTAGTTTATTCTACACGTTTAGAGAAGACAAAGGTTTTCTCTATTTAATGCCTACTAATTGAAAGGATTTCACTGCATTTTTCCCTATCCTCAGTTTTATATATATCTGGACACCATACATTGCTAGTTGGACATCATACCTTGCAAGCATGCAAGACAAAAACAGCTAAAGCCTTCTTCTCCATGACTGTTTTGAGATATAATAAGACATGATGACTATAGCCAATAAGTTAAAATTGTAGGGAGAATTGGGAATTAACATTCACTGCTGTGGTGTAGTATGATCTGTTTCAGTAGAGCTCCAAGACTTTGTGCGCTCATAAATACGATCTGCACGAACACAAACAACTGGTGACTCCTTTGCTCTCACAAGTTTTCCATCCCATGCAGCTGCTTTTCCAAAACTCTATAATCTGCTCCTGCTCACCCCATATGTAGCTACACTTTCCTGTCACACTAAGAATTTCTCACTCCAGCAGGTTTTCTCTTCTGTCTCTCTTGACCACCTTTTTCTCAGAAATTTACTGCTACCCTTTTCACAGTCCTTGTATTTCTTTTTGCTCTTTATGCCTCCTTTTTACATATCCTCTCTTTACGTTTCCTCTAGATTCCTAAATCGGACTGAGTGAAGAACTGCAAGTGTGGGGCAAAATAAGGCAGGAATTGGGTGACTGAGTCAAACAGGAAAGAGACAGAGTGGCAAATGAAAGAAAACCATGTATGTGGGTGATTGTTAGCATGAGGAGAAAATTAAAACAAGTAAGTGGGTGGACGACGAATGAACAATCATAGCTAAGCCAAAGAGAGAAAGAAAGTACAATTGATCACTTTGAGGAAAAATGACAAAGAGACAAACCTAGTCAGGAAGGTTTTAATGGAAAACTTGGGAAGAGATAGAATTCAGAGTAATAGGAATAAAAGCCTTTACAACATGAAAAGCCACAGGACCCAATAAAACTAATAGGAAAGAGCTTCAACTGGGAAATACTACCATAATACAAACTATGTAAGTAGAAGATTAAAAGGAATCCAGAAGATGGACAGCATGTTCTCTCCTTTCATTAACATAATTTATTTTCTATACAAAAAGGCAAGAAGTGAAAAAGGATGAGAAGATGGTTCAGGAAGGTTATAAAAGAAATCCTTTCATTCCTCATCTCATAACACAGCTTCTTAACTCCTACACATAAGCATTAGTATTTACTCTCAAATAAGCTCTCATCACAAACCAAGTCCGTTCTTGCTATTCTTGTATTCCTGTTATTCATCTGAAAATCTGGTTGCTGGATGTTCGGCACTGTCCTTTTAAATCTTGAAATCCCACTTATTTCAGTCCTTCTCAATGTGCTCCTTCTTCCTCATATATCAGGCAATATAATTAATTTTCTGTTAGTTAAATGCTCTTTTTGAGTCTTTATATTCTCACTGTTTTCCCACTGCCTTTACTATGGTATTTAAGGAAAGTTTGCTCTATACTTTAAGCTGACATGAAACAAAACTTAAACATTCAAAATTAGATAGACTTCATTTCATTTTATATATTTTTATCTGTGAATAGAAGCAGAAAGCAATAAAATTTAACACTTTTTTTCCTCAGTAAATATAAATAATTTACAAGGTTTGTGTCCCTGGGCCCATGTTCATTTATACATACAGAAAATATGCTCTGGTTATGAATGCTTAACTCTGAAAACAGCATCATGATAACAAAGCAGCATAGGATTCAATACAGCCTGCACAATCCTGCCCACAACCCCTGGGTAATTATCAAATATCTATTCTGCCATCATCAGTCATGCTAGCTGCAAATAAGCAAATTTCGTTCTTCTGCACATGCTGTAATTAGTATGTGTCTAGGACAAGGACAACATCCAGACTCATTTATAAAAAAAAAGAAAAAAAAAATCCTATTTAAGAAAGGCGAGAAATTTAGCCAAATGATTATTTCAACTGGATGTTAAGACAAATATTGAAGCTTTGATTGCAGAACAGTATAGCCTTCTAGAGATTGTGATGAATTTCTCATCAATTCAACGTGTGGAGAGCCAAAGCATTTGATATAAATGCTTATATCTGCAGTGAATGAAGTGGCAGAAATTTTCATCTGTAACCTTAACTCAAAATAAAGAATAATATGGGAAAAGTAAAATTTCACTTGCTTATGTGTTAGCAAAAACTGATTGATAATCAAACAGAACCAGAAAAGACTTGCTCTGTGGGAAATCAATTTACTAAAACTAATATTTATAAAAGAGTTTCCAGAAGTATTATTAAAAATTCCAAACAACCTAACCTCAGGGTTAGCTAGAACATATACACAGAGCCGTTCAGAGCCTAAATATTCTTACCATGTCAGAAAAGTGAAGACTAGCATTAACATTTGTACCAAAAGCAAGCTAAATTATGAATGTATGAACAACTGGGATAAAAGGTTATTTTCCAATTGTGTCTTATGAGGTCATGTTGTTGAATAATCAACTCTGAACATCTACTTATCTGCTAAATGTATTCACTTACATGCTTTAGATGCCGCAGAATGGTGAAGAACAGATTTCACAATAACATTATAGGTACATCAGCCAAACCATTTCAGAAAACTTGGAACATGTTTTGAAAGAAAACAGAGTGCAAACGGAGTCTATGAGATGAAACATAGAATCTACATTTTGTCTTGCATTACACTGAGTCAAACATACATCCTGGAACAGAAATGATTAAGAGAATCAGGAAAAAGAATATTAATATTCTCTTTTCTATGTTAAATTTTTTTAGATTTGTCCATTCTCTCCATTATGAAAAGTTCATGAGCACTTAATACCTGTACACTTTGAATCATCTTTGTGGGTAAGAGTACAACTATTTGTGCAACAGTATCTAATGGCAGGACGCATTAAGGAATCAGATCTAATTTAGACTATCTAATCCTGTTCAGTGTTGTCTGCCTAATATAAAAAAATTGAAGTTAAACTCAAGGTCATTTTACATAGTTCAGTGAAGAGAGAAGTGGTGTTAAAATTAAGAGACATTATTCTTTTCCTGGTTTCGCTACTGAGTCATTCGTGTTATAAGTATGTGTATATATGTATGTAGATGTATGTGTGCGTACACAACATGTGAATACAAAGTGTGCAACACATGAAACCTGCCCTTACAGTACTGAGTGCTCTTTTCAAACTTTTTCAAAACAAATCCCACAATATAAAATATCTCAAGTTGTACAGTGCAGTACAAAACAGGCTACCATTTCTTCCTCTTCACATACTACCTTAGGGAGTACATTGCTACTTAAAAATCAGTATAAAATTTGTGTGCTATACTGAAAGGGGCTCAAAAGAATTAAATTATCCAACTCCTGAATATTCAATGAGTGCATAATACTCTTAAGCACCAGCTAAAGATTACACTGGATAGAACTGAAAGCAATACAAGTATATTTCCTTAAAAGTGCCTCACCAATCACAGAATCACTGGGGTTGGAAGGGACCTCAAGAGATCATCGAGTCCAACCCACCTGTTAAAGCAGGTACCCTACAATAGGTCACACAGGTAAATATATAGGTCTTGAATATCTCCCTAGAAGGAGACTCCACAACTTCTCTGCCCAATCTGTTCCAGTGCTTTGTCACCCTTACTGTAAAGAAGTTCCTCCGCATGTTAATACAGAACTTACTACGTTCAAGTTTTAAGCAATTACTCCTTGTCTTATTGCTATGCATCACTGTTAAGAGCCTGGCCTCCTCCATTTGCCTCCCACCTCCCTTTAGATATTTATAAACATTAATCAGATCCCCTCTCAGTTTTCTCTTCCCCAGGCTGAACAGACCCAGGTTACTCAGCCTTTCCCCATATGAGAGATGCTCTGGGCCCTTTAATCTGTGGCCCTCCACTGGACTATTTCTAGGAGATCCCTATCTTTTTTGAGCTGGGGAGCCCAGAACTGGACATAATATTCTAAATGTGGTCTCACTAGGGCAGAGTAGAGGGGCAGGATCACTTCCCTTGACCTGTCAGCTATGCTCTTTTTAATGCACCCCCGGATGCCATTGGCTTTCTTGGCTACAAAGCCACACTGCTGGCTTGTGGCCAAGCTGTTGTCCACCACAATCCCCAGGTCCTTCTCCGCAGAGCTCATCTGCAGCAGATCAGCCCCTAACCTGTATTGATATATGTGGTCATTCCTCCCCAGGAATATGCAAGCTAGAACATTTTTGTTTCCTCATACCAGAGTTATAGATTTGAACAGTTATAAGTTCAGGTCATTTTTGGCTGCTCTTTTATCTACACACAGTCTGAAAATTTGGTTTCATAGTTTCCATTTTAAGAAATATCAGATGTATATATAAATGTTTTTACATAGAACACCCAGAAATCTTTGATATCAAGAGTTCAAAGCACAGTAATCTGTTGCTTATACTTTCAATAAGCAAATACCAACACTGATTTTTTTTTGTCTTTTCTTTTTTATACCTGTTTATATTCTTGTGACCTTCCCTAGAGCATATAAATAAAGAACAACAGTGGCTCTGCCTTGGCAAGAGAAAAAGCAGACTTCGAGAGAAAACTTGAGATCAATAGCTTGCTATTTTGTAAAGAAAGCCTGGAATATTAGTCCCAGAAGGCCAATATATGTCTTCACAAGGAACTCCCAAGTTTTATTTTCCTTATATTTAAAACATTTATGTATACTGCCAGCTTTAAAAGCTACATGTATAATGTCATATCTCTGTGGAATATGAGCATGTTAGTGGTGTTCTTCAGTTATACAGAAGAGTTCATATCCGTAGATATCAAAATTCCCACAGCACCAAAACATGAAGTGTAGTATCCATTAAACAAATGACACATTGAGGAGCAAAGAAAATAATTTAGCCAGTATTGTTACTGAGAATAAAACAAAATCTAAGCCAGAATTAGCATACGTAAATTCCAAGTGGGATGTGTACGTTCTACACATCACGCAGCACTTCCACAAGAAGAATGAAGGATAAGCATTCTGTACAGAGCACCCTATGCTAATAAGCCATTAACTAGGAGAGAAATGTCACTGAGGCATCAAATCCCTCTGACACTGTGAGAGCACAAGTCCTTCCCTAAGATTTGGACTTACGCAAAGGTTTCAACCATGAACTTTTCAAAGTGCAGTACTTGAAGAAGAAAAATCACCTAACAAGTTTGCATCAGTGTCATAGCTGATTTTGCCTCTATATATCTTAACATTAGTGCAAAGTTGTGGTCAGTGATTCCCTCAGTTAAAGTGATAAATCAGAGAATGTGTATCTTTCACAGAGCTGTATAGAATAACTAGAAAATAAACAATCTCAATCAAAGATACATTTTTATTAACAGGTGTTTTAGAACATTCTTAGCATCTCAAAAATTCAAATTGCTGATAACTATGACAGTGCCTGTGTTTTAGATACCATCTAAAACTGAATGACTGTAAGACTAAATGGGTTGGAAGGATCAGTAATAAGCTAAGAAAAAGTTTCTAATCTCCAGAAAACGCATGCTCAGTTCTTATCTGGATTTATACTTGAAACTTGTTGTTACCGTACGGAGAGAGAGCAGCTAGAATGAACTCGGGGATCAACCAGAAAACTAAAAATGACAATATTATTCCATTTAGGCACCAATTGCCTGTTGAAATAAAGACTTCATCCAGGGACCCTCTCTTACAGCACTGGTATATTAGACACTATATCTGTTGCACTGATACACATGGTATTAATGCGTTGCATTACACAAGAATAACAAGAATTCTGGTATGTATCTTTCTGGCTTTTTTAATTTAAGTATGTTAATAATGAATGGAAGTTGTTGTTCTTTAAAATTCGTGTTATTACCATCATTATGATGATGCAATTTTATAAGCCTTTATAGCACGTACAAGTGGGTCACTTAAGTCTTTTTAAGACTTTAAGTCTTCTGAAAAGAAAAAGCAACAGGCAAAGAAAATAAAATATAACAGAATGTGTGATTTCTTGCCATTATGGACAATCTGTAGAGTTCCTGTATCATTAATACACATGAGAAACCCAGTCAATGTGATCTGAGTCTAAGCTAAATGACTATAGTAACAACCTTATAACACACACAGATCACACAGAAAGCGGATGCTAAAGTTCACTTCATGGCCAGTACTACCAAGCAAAAAAGCAAGGGCTATGCTTTGTTTTCATGCATGAGGTGCGTGAATAGATGCAGGGCTAGAAAGAACAGAAGTATCTCAGACATTCTGTATAACCTTGTCAAAATCTAAGGAAACATACTGAAAATACAAGTTTCTTTCACTCATTTTCATGACAGATGTACCTATAATTCTTTGTAGTATAATCCTTGTCCTTATATTTCTAGATATTGAATAAGTTGAGTAGAGCCTTGTCCATTTTATTCTGTTACGGATCCAGCCTTTTTGTCATGAGTTCTACTTGCATTATTTATTATAATTAATTGTTACACTTCATTAACTATTGAGAAATCTGATCCAAGGACATGCATAATCCTTGAAATTCATATATCTTGATATTGCAAGGATCATAAACCTTAAATTAGGAAAGGATGGACTGATGCACTTAAATTGCTCTCACGTACTTTAGGAAAAGCATTAATTGTCTATAGCAGAGTAATAGTGTATTTCTGATACACTTTTTACCTGCCACTGATGTCCTTGCTCTTAGCATAGATTAAATAGAACTGTTTATTCCCATAGTTGTTGTAATTACAAATCAGTCCATGCAAGAAATCATTTCAGCACATTTATTACCTGAAAATTGGAGAACTTGCTCAAGAAGAATAGGCGCAGCAGTGAGTCTAATTAAGTTCCTACTCTTAGGAAATTCTTTTATTTAGTTTTCCCTTACTAGGGTCATTTGAGAAGTATAACATGATCATTTTTGCTTTACTACCCTATTGCTCCTTATAAAGCCTTCTTAATTTCAGTATAAAATACAGAAATGCAATAGTCTTAAGTTCTCATTTTTTCCATGTAGTATTTGCAGAATTAGCCAAGCAATGCTGCTTACAGCACACAACAAACACAAGAGGAGAGAAAATGCTGCTGAGACTATTCAAATCTGTACTTATTTATGATTGGGCTTTGGCTGCACATCCAGCTGCCTGTCATCTTCCTTGAGGATTTGCAGCTGTACCTGCAAAATACACAGATCTTAGGGATATAATAGTGAAAGACCATAGTTTGACAGAAATACGCTGTCTTTAAACTCATTTTTTATTTCCCTGTGCAAGACACTGTTAATTCAGCTTTATAGTTGGAATCTTATTTGGCCCCAACCAGAGAAAGGCACGAGTACAGAACGTTATTCCATACGTAATGTTTTTTTCTTTGGAAAAAAATTCCTCCTGGTCTATGACTCTATTTCAACAGATGTGAAGCAAAAACCTTGTGTATATTTAAGGAATATCTTGATTTTAACGTTGTACCAGAAGATAAAGTAGCCAAGAGATCGTAAGTACATTTCAAACAGCATTGCATTTTAGCAGAGTCCTTATTGGAATACTAAACAGGCATAATGACTTTTTAGAAATGTGTTTACTTTGCTTGGAAATCAAAATATTTTTGGGGAAAAAAAGTCATTGCAACTGCCCATTGATTTCATTACATTCACTAAGATCAATCTTGTTATGAATAGATAACCGATTATACTGAGTGCTCCTCAAATTAGAATCTAAGATAATCATGACACTTCCTTCAAACAGCCACCTATGCAGGTAAAGCTGACTTTGTTCCTTGTATGTTAAAAAATTAATTTGGTCTCCAGAGAGGACAAGGCATGGGATTCAATATTAATGGGCTACCTACAAACGTCTGCAGCAGACCTCACATCATTTTTTAATCTAATCATGGAATGATTTGGGATGGGAGGGACCTTAAAGATCACCTGGTTCCAATCTCTCTGCTACAGGCAGGGCCCCCAGTACAGGAAGGACATGGAGTTCTTGGAGTGGGTCCAGAGGAGGGCCACTAAGATGATCAGAGGGCTGGAGCACCTCTCCTATGAGGAA
>JAOWBP010002392.1:50943623-50958638 GCA_028571105.1 Tragopan temminckii
AGGGGAGGTTTAGGTTAGATATTAGGAGGAAGTTTTTCACACAGAAGGTGGTGACACACTGGAACAGGTTGCCCAAGAAGGTTGTGGATGCCCCATCCCAGGAGGCATTCAAGGCCAGGCTGGATGCAGCTCTGGGCAGCCTGGTCTAGTGGTTGGCAACCCTGTACACAGCAGGGGGGTTGAAACTAGATGATAACTATGGTGCTTTCCAACCAGGCCATTCTACGATTCTACGATGCAAGTCTGCCCAAAGTCCTGAGGACTATCTGTATTGAAAAGATCTTAATTTTTCTCAACTGCCAGGGCTCAGGAAGCTCACCACTACGTGCATCAAATCCATCTCCTAAGCAGACAGATGTAAGCAGTGTCCCTTCCATGGGGCCACAAGTGGGATAACAGCTTCAAGGTCCAGCAGGCAGAGCAGCTCCTATAGCTTTCTGTCAGACCTCACGTGACTGGAGCATTTCTTTCTTTGCTATGTTAATCCATGAAGTATTTGGTTTGTTGTTCTTGTCGGTGCAGATAGGTGAAAAGAATAATTCCAGCCAAAATAAGTTTTTCCATATGTTTTGATATTTATGGGCTCCTTAAAAACATTCTTCTGGATGGAGTGGAAAGGTATCATTGCAAAACAGATTGTTCATTTACCAGTTCATCTCCCTCATGTGCGACTCTGAGACACTCTTCTCTAACAGCAGAAATCAATGGACTCTCCGTATCTTAAAAAACATCAGGTAACACTTCAGTGATTAGGGGATTGATTCTGCTCTCTGTTGTGCTTTTGTCAATCTGGAATAATTGAACTGAAACCAATGAATTTCCGTTGTTCTAAAAGAGATCACAATCAGATCTCCTACCTAAGAAGTTTCCCCTTGCTTTCCAATCCAAAAATTGAAAAAAATCTCTCTAAACTTACTGTTTCCCTTTGTTGTACATATTAAACCTTGATTTAAAAGAAAAATGCATTTCATCAACACTGTATATGTTTTGTTTACAGTTTGTACACTAGGAGAACATTTGTTTCCACAAAACAGCGAACAGCTTCATGGATAATCTCACATCTTTCAGAGAAGTGTATACATATATACATCTATGAACATATGACATATGTACGTATATACAGATGTATACATATACTGTATATGTAAGATACACCACATACATACATATGCATCTATTTACGTAGAGATGCATATATTTTTCCTTCCACTTTACTGATTTTTTTCTCCTCTTCCTTACCTCCTCTTACCAACAAGACTAGTAAGCACTGGAGCACTATACAAAGTTCAGAAGCTTCTTTTTTTTCCCCATAGTATTTTGTACTTTATTTACTAGCATGTTTGTATTTAAGTCCAGATATGTTTTCATAAACAATTTTCTAAAACAAGATTGCTGGGAGACATCCAACCATTTGATATTAAATAGGAAAGCTGTAAGCGCAGATTTCTTGTTTCAGACATTCCAGAAGAAGACAGGGTCATGAGTCAGGAGGGAGGAGACATGCTGTCTGATTAGCTAAGCATAGAAGAAATAGAAACTAGACTTCATATTATGAGGCATGTCAGCCCCTTAGACTCTGGAGTGCCTTGTTTGTATCCAACCATCTTGCCATTTTTACTTCTAATTTTGTTTATAAATCTTATTCATCACTACTAATTCTGAATAAACATTCTCATTCTCGTGTATTTTCAGGCTTGCTCAAGTTCCACCATGTTACATGCAAATATTTTACTTTTTCCTCAAGTATGAGAATTGATTATGTTACTGTATTAAACGTTTACCCCTCAAATTCTTGGTTCTGGATTCACGCAGCAAAAAATAAGGAAAAGTTGTCCACCATTTTACTTCAAAAGAGCATACATTGTGCTGCTCAAATTTAGAATCTCTGCTCTCTCAATCCCAACCTCCAATATGGATGCCAAAGTAAAATGCAGTGTGAAAAAGACACATGCAGTTAATTTATTTTTATACCTACTCAGTTTCAGCTTTTTCTGCTGAAAAGTCAACGAGTAGAACACGTGAAATTTAAGGATGTTTCTACGGGGCAACAATCTGTTTAATGTTTTATTCTTTTCAGAATACAATATTAGATTTCTGCTTTATGTGCATTGGTTCAGATTTATAACATTTTATGTAACTGTGACCCATTATGATGAATATCACAGATGATGATAGGCTCGTTAAGCACATCTCATTTCAGTCAAACTGCAAGTGGCATTTTGTTTATATGGTTCATTTCGCCAAAAAATTAGATTTCAAATTGATTGCTTTCTGAAATGACTTTGTTCATCAATTTCTAGACTAGGCAATTACAAAGACTATACTAGTAATTAATAAGCCTCTGAATCAACAATGTTCTTAAACTGCTTGGCAGTAGTATTGAAGTTTAAGGGAAGTTAATTTTCAGGGTCTATCAGGGTTATCCAGAATCTGATAAAGGAGTGCCTCACAGAGACTCTTTTTTGTAACGGGAAATTAAAGTCCCAAAACCTTTAACCAAAGCCTTTTTTTCCTCTTAGCCTTAGGTACAGGGGGAGAAAGCAGACACTACACCTGACTTGTGAAATATTCAAATAACAAGCACTGTGGGTTTTTTTGTTTATTTGTTACAATTATAAGCAGGAAGACCGGAAGACTAATGTTAACGGGACCAAGTTTGACCAGTGAATGACACCAAAAACCCAGTGTTTGCTTCCATGTCAAAAAACTTACTCAAGAAGAGCTAGTTCAAGTTAAATGAGCTTGGGCAGAAAGCTGAAGTAAAATCCTTCCTCTGCTTCTGTTATCAAACCCAGCAAAAGAACCTTTGAAAGCACCCTGCAAAACACACAGCAAGTGAGTTGACCAAGGTCAGCTACAAAACACACGCTGGCATAATCTTTAATCAGCATTCCTGTTCTTACTAGGTCAATTAAGTAACATTGCATTTCTTACCTTGAAAGAATACATGAGGTAGTGAAGATATCAAGGAGTAATATGCTCTAATTAACGTAAAATTCATGTTAAATCGTCTAAAGATAGATTATATTGACTGGGATAGCCTCCTTGTGTAGAACTACCTCCTGTTTCTTCCTCTACACTGACCAATATCATTTTCTCAATTGTGGAACCAGGCAGACAGTCTAACAAGGTTTCTAGGTCAGGTATTCCACTGAATGAGATATGCAGCTCAGAAACAATTATACTAGGTTTCTGTCCAAATGCACAGACAATTTCTAAATTCAAATTTTGAAGGATGTGTACTCAGAACACAAAGCAGAGCCTTTGGGGTTTGGGTTAAAATTAAGAAAAGAAATGGAAAGCATTGATTTTTCTCACCATTTAACAGAAGAGCAAATCAGTGTTTGCTAAAAATGAATGTAAACAGTTCATGTCCTCACAAACTCTGAACATCAGACTGTAGCAGAGAGCTATTGAGCTGGCTCACAGAGTGCATCCCTGAATAACTGAAGTGCCAGAGTATGGGGAAGAGCCAAATGAAGATTTAAAATTTTAAAAGATTATGAGGATTGCAAAAGCCTGAAGTGAGGGAACAAACCAGCAATAACTTCAGTTTGGTACACACTAAAACAGTAGCAAAAATGAAGCCAGCAGAAAATCGAAGCCTCACAGATTCACAAAATGCAAAGAGAAAACTGAAATATATACCTTTGTATCTCTTAGACTATCAAAAGGGCTTAAAATTTGTCCAATGAAGACTACACTCTCAGCAATAACGTCAAAACCTGATCAAAATTGATGATTCAAAAATGAACAAACGTTACTTATCTGAGCCTATTATTTTTCACCATCTCTGGATCAAAATTTTCAATTTTTGTTGTTGGTGGGTTTTTTTGTTACAGAAATGAAGCAGCATGCACACTGGAAGTGTCTGCTGATTTTTCCAGATCCTGCTAAACTTTGAGTTTTGAGCCTTCTTCAGGCATTCAGGTGGCTCCAACCCATTTTACAACATTGGTTCCAGAAAAAGAAATAATTTCTCTGTCCTTTATAGCCCTTAGTTTTCACTTCTTAAGTCAGTCACTATATCCATCAATATAACTGCATTAGATATTTACTTCTCGTTCAGTTTTTGCTTTTTCCCAGGAAGTATGTTTGAATCCCTCAATTAATCAGAATTTAATCCTCACCTTACAAACTACCTTAAATTTTGTTATGAAATACTTCAGACCAACAAGAGAAATCAAGATTAGTAATTAATATCATACTAAAACTGCTACTTCAACCTTATAAGGAATATTTCTGCTTAAAAACAAAATCATTTTCCTCCTTTGTAGTGACATTCAAGTTTTATACAAGCTGAAGCCATGGCTATTACAGATAGTATTACAAAAAAATATATATTCTACTTGGCCTTAAGCATTTGGGTCATGTGGAAGACATAAACCAGATTATTAAAGAAAATGAGTTTAGTTTTCACTTAGAAAGTATTTCCTACATCAGTAAAGTTTGTTTTACATGCTGTATTAGCTATTTAAATAGACTCAGTGCATATACCATAATGAATCTACATATAATACACTGAGGAATTAAAGGCTCAGAGTACTGGAATTAAAGGTTCCATTATTTTTCTGGTAATTTATTTTGCATCACTGTATTATAAGATTGAGGACAGATGCTTTGGCCCCTTGCCTCAACTCTGCAGGCAGTTCACCTTATTTATATGAGTACTTCCTACAAATCCCAGAAATCTCAAAGGTATAGTGAATACACATAATATTGCCGGATCAGGGCCCTCATCTTGACTCACTGTGCTCACTAGATGCATTTTTAATTTTATTTTTTTTATTTTTATTTTTTTTACCTTTAGCTGCCAGATGCCTTGTTTGTTAATCACCTTTCCAGATGATTACTCCAGCTTTCCAAGTTCATCTCTGTGTGGGGTCACAGGTACACCTAGCAGGTAAATCTCATCTACTTCTGCCTCATTCCATAAGCTTGTTTCAATGCACACCATACAGTTGTCTATGTAGAACTCACTTCTCCTGAAACCCCAGAGTACTTCTTCCAGACCTCAACTTACTCAACTGTTCCAATTTCCCATTAAAAATTACATAATTGACTAAACATGTCTAGATTTTCTTCGAAAAGTGAGGTTTTCACAACTAAAATAACAAGAAATTTAGAGTGACAGAGAGATGTCCCTGTTTATCTTATTGTTTTAGCAAGAAATTTCAGTGAAAGCTGTTTATGTTGACTTGTTCGAAGATCTGCAGAGTCAAGGAGGGTAGAGAAAGAAAAAGAAGTAAAAAAGTTGTGTGCTATTCTTAATCCAATTTCATCATACATACCTCATACTTCCTTTCTTATACCTGACATTTCTGTGCTTGTTAGGGATTCTAGCTACATTTGAGAATATAACTGCAAACAAAGCTGCATTGTGTATATTCTCTGTGCACTATAAACCTTTCGTACACCATTTATCTCCTTCAATGATTTAATGTATTTTTCTTAAAATTAATAAATATGGGTTAATTATAAATTTTTGCTTTTAAAATATAGAAATTCAATTCACTCTCTACATTTTGAAGTATGTGGCTCATAATTCTGGTATGTCCTAAAATGATTTCAGCATGGCATAAATATGGTTACTGCAGAAGACTTCATCTAGATGACACTGGACTTCGAAGGAAAGTCTTGAACAAGAATGAAAAACAGTTTTCTAAAACTGTTAACATTAAAAGAGGAATACGCCTCATCTAGAAAGAGATATGAGCAATAGTAAACAAAAAATGCTGTCATTGACTCTACAGCACTAAATGAATTGGATAGTATAATGGGAGCTTTATCCCTCCTCTTAAGATGGATAATGAGTGGCATAAAAGTCAACTAAAAGATATCTAATTTCACAGCATTGACTCCTGTAATGACAGAGTCTTATCACTTTCAAATATGCTTCTGAGTTTTTCAAGCATATTTTCTTCCATAAGTTGAAACTATATTAGAACCTGCTTCCACACTCCCCTGAAGTTATAAAAAAGTGCTTTTCCAACAAATGAATATTTTGTCTCATGGCTGAAACATAGCAACATAAGTAAAAAATCTTTGGGAGTGAAAATCCACATGAAGAAATGAAAGAAAATACAATTGTCATGTTAAAAACTTCCCACAGTGGCGTACTATTTTTTCTCTACCTGACAGCAAAGGGCCACAAGCCCTGCAGAGGACAAAGGGTTCAGCGCTCATGCAAGAATGTATTTTAATAAATCACAATTATAAAGCCTTTGTCTGAAAATTTTCTTGGTCCAATCTATTGTAATATATTTAACTTACTTGTTGTCTGTGAGAAGTGGAAAATATTAATCATTGCTCCTTCTATTTTTACGCACAATTACGTGAAGATTGCTTTTGCTATCTCACACACTATTGTAAACCAGAAGTTTATTGAAGTAAGGGGAAGCCATCATAACAAACAGATACAAATAATCAGGTTCTTTATATTTTAATTCATTGTTCTTGCTTTCCATTCTTTCATACTCCGCACCATTATTTTTGCACAGAGGTAACTAAGTTCAGTGTATTTTGCTTTCAGTCTTGATCACAGTTATGTTTCTCCCTATATTTATAGTGAATGAGATAGATCAAAGAACTCTAAATCAGCTGCAGAAATAGCTAAAAGCTTGCTTAAACAACAGCTGAGAAATACTTTGCACGCATCATTTGACCTAACCTCAACTCTACCCTCATAATGGATGAAGAAATGCAGCTTTCTGGCTGAACAACAAAAGCAGTGGGAAATATTTACTAGCACGAATTATGATAGAACATGTACCGTGTCCATTTATGAAGCCTCAGATTTTCTAAAAAAAAATTCTTTTTTGACCAGAGAGCAAATAAAGAAATTCTCAGTTTGAAAGGAAGCATTTTTTCCAAAGCTTATGCAGATAGTGGAAAAATCATTGTTTCTTTTAACTAGAATCACTACAACTACAGAAAACCTGAATTACTTCCAGATAATAACATTCTTATCTAATCTCATTCTATATCTGAAGAGATGCTCTTAACCACACATACAAAACACATTCAGGGGAAATATTTCCCTAATGTTTTATACACAGAAAAATCAGCACAGAGGGCAAATTATATAGAAACATTCCTGATCTAACCCCATGCATCTCAATAAAGGTAATTACTTGATGCAGTCTAGGCTATTGTTTCATTCTTTAATACTGTTTAAATTAGTTACTAAAAGAAAAGGGAAATCAAAAAAGTCATCCTTTGTCTAGGCTCCATTTCAGATGTATGGGCTAGTAATCTAAACATCTGATTATTTAGATTAATCTAACATTCTAGTACATCAGTATCTACCCTCTCAATCACAGTCATAAATCAATACATGGAGTCTTCAAAGCAAGAGTCTACAAGCAAATGCTCAATAAAATTTCTTGTGGAGTATTCTTAGCTCTTAGGAACATTTCTGAATGATATATCTCACAGGATGTACTTAGCATCACAGATACATATTATTCTGAAATCCTACTAATATTTCTACTAAGTGTGATGATACAAGGAGAGATGACAACTTTAAGCAGGCATTTCCCTTACTTTCCAAATTATCATTAAGATTGACAAGAAGTTTCTGTTCTACAATAGAACATTTATTGTTCGTGAATAGTTTCTAAATTTGTAAGAATCATTTCAGAAGTGCAAAAGCCAAACAAATATTCCTTCCCAAAGAGATGTTCCAGATGGTCAGATGCTTTTTTTTTTTTTTTTTTTTTAAATGCTGGGAGCTGACATTACCAAAGCTAAACTATTCTTTATCTAAAGCTTTTCTCCTATGGTGATCGGAGTTGGTTTTTCAGATGTCAGCTGCAATTCAGTGATGAAAAAGGGATATATTTTTTTCTGTATTTTGTTTTACACACTCAGCTCACAAAAGAACTGGAAGCATCTCCAGTGATCCTGAATTCACTGTGTGCAAGAGCTTCATGATTAGTACAACCCCTGGCTCTTGTTAGCATCTAGGATGATTTTCTTGGCAGCACAAGCACCTAGAATACCTGCCATATGTCTTTGACTTGGGATCTGGGAAGCTTTAGGGAATTTCTGAACACAATTCAAAGGGACTTAGACTGCTTGTTTAGCATCTGAATATAATCAAGAAATTACACTTCTTATTCAATTTGCAACCTCACCTAAAACATTGAGAAGAGAAATTTTCCTATCTAGTTTACTTGTCTTCTGGGCATTGCTTTGTATTCAGATAGCAGCTGTCTCATGATAAAAACATTAATTGATTTCCACACTTTTGAAGGAATCTCTACAGTACACCTAGATACAATAAAAGGTATAAAAAAAAAAATCAAAAGAGTCTCAATATGAAAACTAGCTTTCTGAATAATTTGTTAATCAAAATCTGGAAACTGAACTTTGAAATTTTACCTTCAGACCTGGCATCTTATCTCATTGTGACAGAATTGTCTCATGCAGTTAACTTGTTTTTACCTACTGGGGAGGAAATGCTGTCAAGAAATTACCATAAAATATCTCTCTCCGTTAGAGCTCTCACATCATAAACTCACCTAAATGGGTAATTGTGAAACATCACTTTCTGTCCTGCAAACAATGTCCTCACACTCCTTGCTAGATTTTGATTCTCAGTTTTGATCCCATTTGCACTTGTGCCTATGTAAAAATATGCTTATTTTGTGCAAACTGTTTTTCATGGAAATTGAGATTCTTGATAGGCCTACATATTCATCCCTGACTTTCTCTGAGAGAAAAACATAAATCACCACACTGTTGTCAGAAACATAAAGAGGAACAAAGCTGCATTTTATGATAGCAAATTGTTTAAAAATCTGGTCCTTACTTATAAGCAGAGATCAGAATCTTACTTATTCTTCAGTAATTTCAAGGTCTGGAATGAGAGAAAGTAATAAGTAGCAAAACCCAGGATTTTTTCCTCTTTATATTCTTCTAACATTTTGAAATTTTTCTAGGCCTGAATCCACATTAGCATTAGTCTACTTCAACAGAGGATGCCTTTAGTGAAAAAGCCCCCACCAGGGCAGACTTTGCATTCTCACAACCACGTTAATACCTGAGGACTCTAATCTGCTAAACACTAAAAACATTTCAATAACAAATAGTTGAAGCCAATTGATTTCAAAATGAAACCAAGATAGTCAGGTGCTGGAAGACCTTGTTAACTGACCGTAACAAATAGGCTGTAAGAACTTTCAACCAACGTTGGACCATTTTCTAAATGTAGTTGGAAACAAGAAACAAAATATATATTATTCACTGCAAGTGGTTTGGCTGGTTGGAATGTATGGAGCTTTATCCTGGTATATGATAAGATGGTCCAGACAAATAAAATGGCCTTAAAACATTCAGAAACTAAACAGTTCTGCACTGCCTCCGCTCATTATTTACTCCCTCACACACTCATTCATGAGCTATTAATAGCACTGTGTATACAAAAATGCTAGAAAATAAAGAGATCATATTAAAATTCTTAATTCCAATCACAGAATCATAATTTGTCAACACAGTCTCGATTTTAAACACCTGAGCACTATTAAGGACAAAATATTTCCACAAAAAAAAAAACTAAGCTTCAATTAAAGCAAACTTTCAATAGAGCATATTTTAATGAGTGCATGTCTGCACCACTGCAAAATCTTTTTTTAAATTACCACAAATCAAAAGCTATAGAGACATCTTTCGTTTTGTGTCTCTAAAGAGTATAATTGCTTTCCCTTTGTGTGAATGTGTACTTTCTTATTCTTTTTCTTAAGAAAAAGAAGTCCAGTTATGTGTGAGAGTTCTTTCCTTTCCATCTCCCATGAAAGGATTTAGATCTATCATGTCTCCCTTGTGACACTACAGTTGAAACTGCCAGGTCTACTGATAAAGTATTCTTCATGACAGGCAAAAGCTTCCACAGCAGTATATCAGGTCTTTAACTTCAATACGGTGCTCTATTTGATTTGAAAAACTTAGAATTTAACTTTGCCTTCATGGGAAATAGGAAATAAGATTTAACATGGGGGAGAGTCTATAGGTTTCACTAGTAGTTTGCTGATTGTTTTTTTTTCAGATGCATAGTACATCTGAAACATATTCAGAGGTATACTGTTTGCATGCCAACAGAAATTACTAAATAACTTCTACTGTTTTAGTCATTATGTTTGTTCTAAAAAAAGCTATACACTTTCCCCAGAAGACAAATCAACCGCATGGTATTTGCCAGCAAGTAAAAGAGATTATGCGTAAATCCAGAGATGGGCTACACTTGCTATAATCCTCCTTTTTTGTGAGATACAGCTGCAGTTTTAGGTAGAATGGTGAAGCAAATGGGCCACACCACATTTGGTAATGTCAACAAAATATTTGTAAAAAACTTATGGTAAATTATTCAAGTGTTCTTCTCCCACAAAACATTCAGAATATTAACAGCTTTCAAATGCTAAGAAGTTGCAAGTGCTTGGATTGTGAAATCATTCATTAAAGGAAGTGAGGTCATCTGAATGTTATTAATTATGGGACAGCAGCAACGGATTTAACAATTCGCAACTTCAGATGACGATTTTCTAGTTACTGGCCATAACCTTGCGGTAAAGCTGAACACCATCTTCTCATTCAGTTTAATGAGAGCAAGTAATCATGAGTCCAGGATTTTGCAGGGGAGAATATGATCCAATTAGAAAACATTTTCTATAGACTCGCCCACACAAATAACTGCTCCAAGTTGTGCGCTGGGACATCAGAAATACTGAAATAAACTCAACTGCAACATTTTCCAACTGCAACAAAATAGCATTGACACACCTTGTATTGTCAGCATAAAGCAATGTTTACATATGGTGTAAGACTGTTTAACAACAAATATGACATACATATAGAAAAAAAATTTGTTTCTCTGGACTTCATCCTGTAAAAGATGTATGACCAAGCCATGAGCTGCAGGTCAGACAAGGTTCACTTTACTGTACGCACCGAAGTTGACATCCTCAATTTCTCTAACAGCATTTGCATCCTGACTTGAACTAATAGGACTAACTAAAGCAATTGGGAAACAATTACAAATTACAAATACAAAAAGTTACAAATGAAGCCTGCTAAACTTTTCAGTCCATCTGATGGCCACACTAGCACTCATTCCACCAGCTTAACTGTGCAAAGAAAACAGCAGTCATGCATCTGCATAGGCAGAGGAAAGAGCTGACCCAAGATGACAGATGCCATGATCTGTCAGTATTTTGATATGTTCATTCTCCTTCCTGATGTTTAACCATAGGGACAAAAGAACGAGCCTTCCAGCTCTGTGAAAAGATTTCCTGGGATGGACATTAAAGTCCAAGATGATCTCCAGTTGAAGGAAGCCGGCAAGTTCATATGCCACACGAGCCTTCTACCCGTCTGAAGGAGCAAGTCTGTGTTTCTTTTTTATTCCCTTTCTCCATTTATTTGTTCCTTTTATTGAAGTTATTACTCAGTTTGTAAATTTCTACTACTTCCTCCTACAGAAACCTGAGCTTCATACTATAGCAAAATAGGAGAAAACCACTGCCAAAAAAACCTACCTCAGAAGTATTATTTTTCAAATTTAAATTCTTTCAAGCTGTTTAATAATTTCATATTCAGTGATACAATAAAGATAGAGAACTAGTGAACTCTTTCTTCCTATTTCAGCTATGCAGGCCAACTCAGAGAAGCCATTTCCTCAGTTCTTCTGGTTATTGTTAGAACAATCTGTGAAAACTGTATTAATACAAGAGGATTCACAAACCAGACTGCATTTTTTTCTGGTAGCCCACTCTTTTCACATATTGCTAATATTACGGAGGAGTAAGACTCATGGCACATGCAACTCAAAGGCATGCCAATATAGATATAACTACAGAAACCAGTATTTGTCATAGAATCCAGCAAGTAAATGTAGAAACTAAATGTGAAATTTCTCTCACAGATGAAAAGAACGAAAAGTAAAAGTAGAACTATATTAGCATCTTTTGTGACAGTCAGGGGAAAGGCAAGGAGGTAGCAGAAATCCTACTTATGTTAATCACACTCGTAACTGATTTTCAGACATGAGAATTGTGAGACCTGATCTTGTGGAGCGACAATGTTCTGTATGAATATAATGATGTGTTTCATAACATTAGCAATGTAATAGAAGAAATGTACGAAAGTTTAAATGACAAATCAAAACACACGTCAGAAAGCATGTAGTACAGCGAAACGCATTTAAGGAAGTTGTTTCTAATTCATTTAAAAAAAATATATATATATATATATATATGCAAAAGGACTAAAGAGAGAACTGTTTCTGATGCATAACTGGGGTACATAAATACTTCCTTGAAACAATAGTATTGTTCCTCCTTAATTCCTAGGGACTTACTGTGGCATTTCTGAATTGTTTATTAAACAATTTTTTATATAATGCCATTGTTTGAACCTGTAGTCCTAATTTTTACTTCCATTTTTAAGAAAAGGAGGAAGGAATACCCAGGGAACTACAGTTCAGCAAGACTCACTGTTGTGCCTGGGAGGATCATGGAACAGATACTCGTAGAAATTACGTTCATCTTGTGACCACTGTCCTTCAGCATCTTTATCAGTAACCTCAACAGTGGGATTGAGCGCACCCTCAGCAGTTTGCTAAGTGGTGCTGTTGGTACAACAGAAGGAAGGGATGCAATCCAAAGGGAACTGGACAAGCTTGAGATGCAAGCCCGCATTAACCTAATGAGAATCAACAAGGTCTTAAGCTTTTACTAAAAGGTTGAGTAAGAACTCTTGGATATATCTGGAAGGAAAAAAAATCCAGTTTCATTTCAGCAGAACTTTTTTTTTTCCCAAAGGAAGTGACATACAGTGGTCAGAATGAATAGCAGGAGCCAAGCTACTTAAAATCTATTCTCATGTTAAAAACACCTAACAAGCCAACATGCCTTAATTTTAAAAATGGTCCTAACACATGATACAACTCCAGAGAAATCCAGTGCTGCTTTCTTACATTCTCACTGTTTGAAAAACACATGGTCTTCTCCTTGCTATGCATCTGTTGTGGGACACTCTGCTGACTTTTGCCACAAACTTTGATTGATCCATTCAGTGGTATGGATAGTGAGATATGTATATACGTACAACCTATATGCACATATATAAAGAAACCTTTTTTTTCCCTAATACTATTAACATAGTATTCCCAAGTGCTTTATGTCAGATAAAAAGTCTCTCTGATATACGTTAACTAAGATTATCATAGAGAAAAATTCAGCAATAATGTGTAAGCAACTGATGATGATTTCTTTACTCAAATCTGGGTTAGAGTACTCAATGGAAAACTTCCAGAAATTCCTGTATCATGTCATGTTATCTTACAAAGTATGTATTTACACTTGAGGAAAAAAGCATTATCTTATAACCAAGCAGCAAGTCATCTACAAATGAGCAAAGGAGCTTTGAAAAGCAAACCTGTTACAAATATATTAGTAACTGAACTGCAGCATTATAGCTGAGCATACAAAGATGGAATAGTAAAAACAAAACAAAAAAACTTTAAGTTTCCAAATATTAAGAAAAGATTATTTTGAAGATGAATGGAAATTTTTGTTTTATTTCATATAATAGGTGAAGTTCTCCTACAAAGAGATTCCTAACCTATTAGCCCATGTCCTAAGAACAGAAATGAAATGAAGCCCCTGGCCCCACAGGCATTGGGTGTAAATAAGGGTACCAGGTGAAGGTGGTAGGGCATCAGATCTAGCTGTGCCCACAGGATCCTCACAATAACACAGTCTTCTTCAGACTCTGTGTTAACTTCAATATTAATAAAAATAAAAAAAAAAATAAAGAAACTGCAATAATTCACTCACAGTGCACCATCACCCAAGGCCCCTGAAATCCAGGTTGATATAGATTCTGAAGGCCTCTGAAGCAGCTGCTCACTTGTTTTCTACATCAAACTGTTTGTACAAACCTTTAATGAACCTTGCTTTCTCTGCCCCTGAACATCCATTAACATTTTTCAGGCACTGTTTATAGAATTCTTTAAAGGTCAATGCAGTTCTGCTGAAATGCATTGTGTCATCATGTGGCACTGACCACAGAATATTAACCCTTTAATCTTCATTAGCTTCTTCTATATCATTGCAAGTGTTATGAAAGTATAGAAGAAAATAAAAATTCGTCTCTCTAAGCAAGGATTCCATTGGTAGGTATATTGGATAGAAAGTCCCCGTACAAAAGCTCTGTGCAAGGCCCCACCTTTGTTAAATTCTAGCAGACACAAATCTCATAGTCTATTATTCACAGTAATTTCCCTTGCTCCTCGGAAATACCTCATTGTTTTATATTCTAAAAGACAGATACGGATTTTAACATTGTTTTGAGATAACTCTTGCACCAGAACTGAACGTCAGCCTCTGTGTTCCTGACAGAAGTCTAAAAACTCCAGTAGTTCTCTGAAGTATTGAAACATCCATTAATGTTTAAGAGTATTTCTACATATGTTAGGAGCTTCTTGTGCAACTTCAGTGTGTAGTGCAGGCTAGAGAACTGTCCCTTAGATAAAAATCACTGAAGAATGGAGTGGTGGAGAATCAAAGTCAAGAAGCAGAAGACAGCTCATAGCTGCAGAAGAGAGTTCATAACAGTTTCCACCAGTAAGTTTCCTTAATTCCTCTGAGGCAAATGATCTTCATTCTTGTAAGAAGAAAGACAGCTACCGTACTGGAATACTGTCAGTCAGAGATGGTGACTAGTCCCAGTAAAAAGCCTGCAAGAAAGAGAATTGCCTCATGCACTATACTACTCACAGCGTAAACTCTGAATATCTAGCATTTTAATTAGCTATCTGATGTTGTAATCTGGGGAAAAAAAAGACAAGTCACATCGGCAGAATAAAGAGAATTGTCATGAACTGTAGATAACCAACTGCTTGAAAAATGTTCTTCAAGGTAGGGATTCAGGACCTTCGTTACTATGATGAGAATAGCAACTGAGCCAGTGCATGTTAAAAGCAAATCAAGTCAGCACAACTG
The DNA here is from genome assembly GCA_028571105.1 of Tragopan temminckii. NCBI lineage: Eukaryota > Metazoa > Chordata > Aves > Galliformes > Phasianidae > Tragopan > Tragopan temminckii. The sequence goes on from JAOWBP010002392.1 coordinate 50,958,626, forward strand.
TTGTAAGATCATA
>JAOWBP010002392.1:50971939-50982259 GCA_028571105.1 Tragopan temminckii
GACGTGTGCAAGAGATGTTAACAATTTACACACACCAAAGAAATTGAAAGGAGTTAGGTTTGAGATATTTTAGATATTGGAGAACTAAACAAAAAAGAAAGCAGCAGATGTCTTTTGGATGAAGTCTGCATGCTAATCTAAACAGTGCTCTGCAGAGCAGTGCTGAAGCACAGAATTTGTTCACAGCTGCTCCTGGGTTGTGCTCCAGCACACCTGAAGAACTCCAGTGGCTTAAAAATTTTTTATTTTTTTTTTTTAAAGAAGGAAACTTTTCTTGAGGGAGTTCAGTCACCTGCTATTCTAGATTTCAAATTTTGAGGTGACTCAGCATCACCTTTTGATGATAAAGTGCAGAGCTGAAGGGGGTGGGAAATAAAAGCAAATAAATGTACATGAATAGAATGGATTCTCCAACCCAGAATCAGAGCCTTTCAAACCACTACCAAGCCATCAACAAGCAAAACTCGGTTGCCAAAAAATCCTCTCCAGACCATCACATTGCACGCAGTCACACATTTTCCTTTTTCTTCCTATTTGTTCTTTCTTCTCTCTTTATTTATTTATCACAGCCATCTTTCAATAATACAGCACAAAGAATTACATGCTGACACCAATTTTGTCAAGTCATCACTTTTCAAATGAGCTCTGTTCTGAAAGGATGAATGTGAAGCAGGGGGTCCTTATGCTCTGCCATGCTACTTCCTTTCTAACAACACAGTTCTTGTTTATTTTGTGGGTAATGTTAATAGCAGCCTGAGAACAATTTTTTAATCTTACAGTTAGACAGAAACTTTGTAAGTTTTAGTCCCTGATGACTCAAATTCATTTCACATTAACGTTACTTTTTGTGGATAAGAATGAACAATATAAGGACTGAATCAGAAGTTGTCATCTTTCTTTCAGGAATTTTATCAGCTTATCAAAAACAAACAAAAAAAGGATGCCAGAAAGGTGTATATCTGTAGCAACAAAATAAATAAATAAATATTAGTAACTCCAAAATATAACGAGAATATTCTCAAACAAGTAACACTACATTTTGTACTGCATTTAAGTTGATAGTAATAGATCTAGCATGTAAGTGAAAAACCCTTGTCATTTCCAGATGTTATTTTCTCTTTAACCACAAGAGGGCAGTGTTTTCCAATGCTTCCCGTTCGGAAACACGCTTAAGCAAAGCCAAGACAGTATCCATCTGAGAATTCTTGGATCCTGGGACTGAATGCGTAAAGTGATGTTAGTCATATATCCCCTGCCTCCCTAGAATACGTTTTGGTATCTCTCATAGCAGGAGATACTCAACTGTTTATCGTAGTTCAGTGAAGGAGAGAAGCAGTTTAAAAGGGAAGCCTGTCAGCAAGTATTACAGCAGAAATTCCAGAGACATGTTCATTGTGAAAAATATTGCTTTCCTTCTGGCTCCATTCAGTCTTAAGCTCATGATCTCCCTGAAAAGTTTAATCACAAAAGTATTGGGGGAAAAAAAAAAAAAAAACACAGAACACTGCCATAATAAATAATAAAGGAGTAAATATCCCATGTCCACTTCTAGTACAAGATACCAAAGTAGAGGTGGGTGATCTCCCTCTTTTGCACTGTATTTTCTCATTTATTTATTTGCTAAGCATAAATAGAAGATTTCTTCAGGGCTGGAAGAAAACTGTTTAGTCTGAACGACCTTCCAAATGCCTTGAAGTATCATCTACCACATCACTGGCCAACCTGTTCCAGTGCCTGACCACCCCCATACTGTAATTTTTTTTTTCCTTATATCTAACACAAATTTACTGTCTGAGCTTGAAACCATTTTCCCTTGTTCCATCCCTGCAGACCCTGCTAAAGAGTCTGTCCTCTTCTTTCCTATATCTCCCCTTTAAATATAGAAAGGCCACAATCAGGTTCCCCTGGAGCCTTCTCTTCTCCAGGCTGAACAGCCCCAGCTCTCTCAGCCTGCCCTCATAGAAGAGGTGTTCCATTCCATGGATAATTTCTGTGGCCTTTCTCTGGATCTAAATAATGACTCCTTCCTGCATTAGGGTTTTTCTTTAGAGAAGCTGGCTACCACCACAGCAAGAGCAGAGGTATTCATATTGCCTAGCTTATGGCACAGATCCTCAAGAAACAATCTGGTTTTGAATCAAGACATCCAAGCCCAGAGGGAAAAATCACAGCATCTACTTTAGATTCACATTCTAGATCAGTATCTCTTAGTCTACTTCAATTAACTATAAGAAACAGAGTACAGGTGTAACTGAGACTGAATAAGCACAACCAGCATAAGCCTTTTCCTTCTCTTAGGTCTAGACTAAAAATCTTCAGTGATTGTGAATCAATTTCTGGAAATCTGCAGCTCTAGAAACTTGGTTTTCTAGAGAAAAGAACACATACAGTTGCCATACAAAATGTAAACACATAGATGCCTGGGTAACTCCATAATTACAAGCCACAGAGCTACTTTAGGAGGTATCCTTGGTATTTCTTCTTGAAGATGTTCCCTTTGCTTAAATAATTTAATATTTTCCAGACCAGAGACCAAGTGCCTTGACATGCAGGCTAAAACATTATCCAGATCTCACACTATGTGCTTTTAATGAACATTATAGTATTCAGTGCACAATAGAGAAACATCAGACAGGAGAGACTCAAGGAGATACACAGTGTTTAGATGAGAAAACACATTCAAATTCACTTCCTCCTTCAGATTTAAGCAAGGTTTGGGGGAAGGATTCCTTTTCTCAGTTTATAACAGGGCAAAAATCACAGAAGAGATGCTGGAGCTAATACTGTCCCAAACATGTGAATCTGTGTCACAACACAGCAGCATGAAGATGCTGCAGCTTAGAAACGCTGCAAAAAGCAGAGATAAGTTTACAGGCACTTTCTCAAACTCAAAGATGCTGTATGACAGTAATAATATGGTAATAGTATACTATAGTATAGTAGTAGATAGTAATAATGTGTGTAGTAAGTAGTATTTAATTGTATTAGTTTTTCTTACAAATTTCTCAAAAAGTATATATATTCTGGGAAATACAGCAGCAGTTGACATAAAAAGAGATTGCAGTCTATTAGTATCAACAGGAAGAAACATGTACAATATGGTACAGATGTGCTTTGGTTAGCCACAGCCACTCAAACAAAATGGTCTGATTTAAATAAAATTGAGAGAACCTACACACTATTTTTAATGGTTTGTGGGAAAAAAAAATCTCTTTTTAAAATATATTACATAAGTTGCGTGTAAATTAGGACATGGTAAGGAAAGATATAATAGAACTACACAATAAACAAAACCTTACTAAACACAGTAAAATGCACAAAGTCAAACGATGATTTCCAATTATTCCAAAGCTGAGATCAGACTGAAAAAAAAGAAAAGTGAGCACAGATTTTAATTTGTAATGTTTATGCATTGCTATGGAAACCATATACAACAATCTAAAAGGACATTTCCAAGAATATGTTTATGATTATACAAATATATATATAAATATTTTTATACTTACAAAGCACTCTAAAATGCTACTCTTTGTATTTACCCTAATCTAACCCAGAGGACAGTTTCAACTTCAACAAAGAAATCCATTCACTGTGTATCCATACTTAAAAAAAATAATAAATAATACTATTTTATATTCCTATTCTTTGACATTTCTAGTTTAAGCGATTTTACTATCCCTATCTGGAGACTCCAAATATTAATTGATCCCATTCTACAGCTGAAGGAAAAAGAGGCAGCACACAGAGAGTTAATCCTATTTCCATTTGAGACACAAGTGACTACATAATTAATTACACCAATGCTTTCACTTGTGCATGTGATTGGAAACAACTGGTTCTCCCATTTCACCAGTGAAAGGCTTCCACATTAATTTATAATGCAAACAAGCGTTTGGGAGTGAAAGACTTTGTGTGCGAGAGTGCGATCATTCATTCTTCTGTACTAGATTTGTTGTGCATATAGTCACTATCAGAACTTTGCTATTTATTCTCTTTGTTTTAATGGTTACTCTCTACATTAAAATAGGTTCTAGGATTTGATTGGTCTAAATTCACATTACAGAGCACAATTGTTAATTTCAGTTGAACAAGAGAAAAAGAAAATCATTTAGGCTGTCATTTTTCACCAAACATTTCCTAATGTGATTCCAAGCAGTCCCTAACAGTAAGCTAAAGACAGAACCAAGTATAAGTCAGCCACTGTAAATAACATCTTACTAACACTTCAAAGACATAATTTCTTAAGTTGAAAGCACAATGCCTTTAAAGCCTTTGCTATTTGAAAACAGACTCTATGAATCAAGTCCAAAAATGCAGTTCCTAGGAAAGGCACCAGCACAAATCAATGAGCAACTCTAGAGAAGAAGAAAAAATAAAAGTTCTTTAGGTTTCTGCCATGCAATTTTTGTTCATTGTTTGCAGTTATTCAGTATTGCATGAATATCAGCTTTTCAGGAAGGGTTCACCTACCACAACAGATCTCTATTTGTCTCATTATGCATTCTTAATAAACAACTGCTAAGCAAACTAAGCATGAATTCCCCCTGTGCAGTTATATCAATCTAACTGACAGCACATAGGTATGAGAAATTCTGCCTCTCTCTCTGCAGGGAGAGTGAACAGTTACTAATTTCCAGCTATCACCTTACCTGATTTTATCAGCAGCTGCAGAACATTTAAAGGTTTTCTTTGTTCCTCAAAAGTCACCAGTTGTGACTGAACCCTGCAACAGACTTTCACTGACTGATGACAAATTCTTTACAGAGAAAAATGATACTTTATATTTTCATCACTGGTTTGCGGCTTCTGCTTTATTTTGCTTGTTAAAGGACAATTTCAGAATAAGCAGGACCTTTATCTCTTCTATCAGTCTAATTTCTTCTAGTACAGTTTTAGTGTCTTTCCACAAAACACTTTAAAACACATTCATTTTTAGTCTTCTGGGTTCAAATAGTAGGCAGTTCATCCTATAAAAACTACATTCTTTTTTGGCATTACATGTTCTGCTACTGTTCTTTCACAAACAACTTTCCTCCAGCAAAATGTGCAAACCATTCCTTTTTCAATTTCACAATCACCTAGACATGATTCTGTCAGTGTAATACTTAAACATTGTAATCTAACCCTCTCACTCTTTCATCTTCTAGAAACTCAAGGTTCTTCACTAAACATTGTGATTTCACCCCTTGGTTCAGGCCTCTTAAAGATAGCCATGCTAAGACCAAAACAGTAATTCTACAGTGGCGGAATTGTGGCTACACTGAGAAATGGAAATCTCACCATAGGATATCTCCTGTGATGTGCCAGCATAACTCTTCATAGACCTGTTCTGATCCAGAATTGGATTAATCCATGCATACACATATAAAAATACAGTGATACATTCATATATGCAGATATACATGTATACACACAATTATGTGGAGAGAAAGGTAGATAGCTTCCAAAGCCCAAAGGTCTCGTATCCCACATAATGAAACTATAGCCTGAACTTAAACCTACCTTTAGGATCTGGATCTAACACGCAGAACATCAGGTCTGGAGAGCCTTTGAAGCACAGTGTGGCACAACTCTATCCCAAATTTAGACTGAAGATTAGAGTCTCAGAACTCAATGTTTAGAAACGCACTTTTCTGTATCACCCTGGCAGTGAAATACTTCTTAGACAAATTAAACCTAATCCCATCTATATTCGCACCAATATATTTCTGAAATAATCCCAGTGGGAAAAGGGTTAATCTTGCATGTTTCACTTGAATTTAATTTATGAGAGCAGTCCTACTGGAATCAATGGGAGTGTTCATAGCAAAGTTAAATGCCTGCAAAAAGTACTTTGCTCTGGAAAAATGGCATTCCAAAGCAGTTTTAAAATCATTTTGCTTAATTCGCGTTTAATCAGAGCACTATGGTTAAACATTTCCTACAGCCTCTCTTATAACTGCATACATATACATGTTTTGTACCTTCTGATGTGTAATATTCTTCCACATCAAGATGAGGAAGCTTTCTGCAAGCGTGTGGTCCAGCTGCTCATAATACTTTTCCTGGAGTAGTTGTGCTATTTTGTTGTATCCCATTGTACAGACCTGCCTCAGCCCAGTTTGTCTCTGTCAATACAAGAAGTCCAAACATCTGGAGAATTTGATCACACATAACACATCACCTCATGGGAGCCTCTTCTTAGAGGAAAAGCTAAGGTTAACAAGAAAACCCATATTAGTTAATGCCACTAAAAATATTCCTACCTTATTTCTAAGAAAACATTGCAAAGAAAAAATAATAGCCTTTCAAATATATTTATTTCCTCAAGAAATATTTTACAACTCTCTCCATTATCAACAAATTCAGAACTGTTTTGTCAGCCTGAGTTTAGTGATGTTTGAAGACTCATATCAGTAACACTGGGTTGGCCTCTTCTCCCACATAACTAGTGACAGGATGAGAGGGAATGGCCTGAAGAGAGGTTATCATTGAATAGTAGAAGAAACTTCTCTGAAAGAGGAGTGAGGCACTGGAGCAGGCTGCCCAGGGAGGTGGTGGAGTTACCATCCCTGGAGGTGTTCAAGAAATTCGTAGATGTGGCACAGATACACATGGTTTAGTGGGTATATTGGTGGAAGGTGGACAGTTGGACCAGGTGATCTTAGAGGTTTTTTTCAACCTTAGTTATTCTATGCTTCTCCTGCCACAGCCTGCAGTGCACCTGACAGCAGCATCCAGGAAATGCAGTTGGTTGAGTTGTGTGGATTGATCTGTTCATTCACAAACCATCTGTAAATCAAAAGCCACCGGGATGAGTTATAGCAAGACAGTCGGAGGTGCACCGCTTTGCATGGAGGGTTATGTGGAGGGTTACCCAGTCTGAAGCCTAGCACCAGAAGCAGAAATTCCCAAGGACATTTTCTCGACTCTGGGTCAAGTAGCAAAATACTACAAATACGAGATGCCCAGAGATTGTTGGTAGCAGTGACAGCCGAATAAATATTTTGCAGTAAAAAGAAATGGGTTAAATTCATCAGATATTTTTCAAATGAATGGACTTATTTCGCATAGTCTTAAAAACGCAAAATACCACTTTCACAGAATCCTAGAATCATTAAGGTAGGAAAAGACCACTAAGATCACCTAGCCCAACTTTGAAACAATTGTCTCAGTTTTGCAGAGCTTTTGCCCTTGTATGCTGTTCCTTGCATGTATCTCTCTAATATTTCAATGATAGAAGGTGGTATAGAAGCTGTATTTAAAGTACAATACTGTTAAGTACATATTTTCCTCCTCTCTCTGTTAGGAAAGCTTTTTTAAAAAAAAATCAAGCAGTTCTCAGTTGGTTGTTCTATGTTTCTCTTACAGTTTATACTGAAATAAGATAGGAAAATGAAGAAAAAAAATACTCAGGATTACAAAAATCTTAGTTTCATTAATATTCTGAATTTCTCTTTCCACAGCTGCAACCAGAATTTTTAATCCCAGGGAGCTATTTTAGTACAAAGTGCAGTAATTAGCTCATAAATGATCAGAAACAGATCTGTGCCCAGTGTTTTAGGCTTTAAAACAGAAGAGAAGTAGCGAGGTTTAAAATACTATTTTTGCAAGCCTGCTGAGGAAAGACTTTTTGCTTATTTTTAAGGGCAAATTTCCCTTACTGCGTGGTTTGTCTGTTTATGTTATTTTTAAAGTCTGGGGGAATGGTAATGCATTAAATAATTCCTACCAGGAATGCAGATCCACAAAATCTTATATTAAAATCAGAGCTGTTTACTACATTTACTCCCCATCAATTGAAATCAGGCACTTAACTCAGCCCTGCCAAAATTCAGAATAAAATTAGTTTAAAACACCTTGTTCATCTGTTGATGCATAGCTCAAATGAGATACATTCATTAAGTATATTAAAAGAAAAACAAGAAAAAGAAAAAATAAAGCTGCAGCACTGAGCAAACAATTAGATATTCCAGAATAACATTCCTCTGGAAAACTCACCTCCCTTTTGGATAGGCATTAAAATAGATTTTTAATTATCTGATCACTTGTTGTTCCTCCTTATTCTCACACCTAACCCAACACACCATGCTCTGGGGATCAGAAGAGTGCATCACTGTACATCTTTTCCCCAAACTGTTTCAACTTCTGATCTCACGCTGGCAGCTAACTGATGACTTACTTTCACTGCACTCTATTACTCACTAACTACTTCACCTCATCTATTTCTCCTGTTAAATCTTTTGTCTCAAGTGAGTAAATATCAAGCAGCTACTTCATGACAGCAGAATTAGAAAGTTCCTCATTCTGAGACGTTGCCTCAGCTGTGTATGCAAGATCACAACTCAGTTGAGTTTTCCAGTTTGACCAGGTTGCCCAGAACAGTGTCCAAACAAATTTCTGTTGTGTACAAAGACAGAAATTACCCAACTGCTCTGGACATCTTCCTCAAAAGTTTGAACCAGCTCAATATGGCAGGATTTTTCCTCTTATCCTGAAAGCCAAAGCAAGAATACTTCAGACCAAATGCTTCCAGTGACAAAGTGAGTTGTTTCACAGTAGAAGGGCATCCAGGAGCCACAAGTGCATGAAAGGCAGACAAGGGCAGAGAGAAGACATGTGGTCCTGCAACACCCAAACAACAAAACCAGAGAATGTCTAATGATGTCAGCCAGATTCAAGCTACAGTCCAGTGGATTTTGCAGTGGCAAGACAAATCCAAGGTCAATCCAGAAAATTACAGCAGAGTCAGAAATTCCAAACAATGTATATCAGGGGAGAATTAAAGGCAAAGGCCTGAGCTTAATGGCATCCACTGGATCAATGGGCAGAGTACATGTATGAAAACTATAAATGAAGTTTTGGGGGTGATTTTATCTTGATGCTGTACCCAGACCTGACAGACCTTTTCTGTTGTAAACATCCCGAATATTATATGAATTTTGTGCCAAATGAAATTTTTTGTAAGGTAGTCCTGTAGATAAAACTCCTGTTCCCACAAACAAGAAAGCCCAAAGTACAGCAATTCCTACTGCCAGAACAGTGTCAAAGTTCTGGTCATGACTGGCAGGTCTGATTTGTTTTGCCTTTCTTCCTCCTGAAAATGTGAATTTATATTGCAGCTTTTCCACCTGTCTCCTCGGAGTGCTGATTGGAGCCCATTTTCTAATCTTCAGGCAAATTAATTATATATAGACTATCACACAATCTTAAATATTGCAATCTTTGAAAAATAAGAGGCACATACTGTCAACCTGTCCTGGGAGTCAGATGTGGTTATATAGATAAAAAATATCATAGAGTCTATTTTCTTTATCTTTCTTTTTACAGAGAGGGACCCACCAAATCACAGTGCAGTGGTACCTGCAAACAAAGATGGATAGAATAATCCCAGAAGTCATATTTAAGGCAAAGTTAATAGACACAATCTGCTAGGAACGTCATTCTTTGCAATTAAAAAGAAAAAGAAGGAGGAAAACAGGTTTGTTTCTTAATGTGTTTGTAGGAATCTGATGGAAATAAATATTTAAGCAAAATTGTTTCACTAATATGCTTTATATTATAATCACAAATTAAAGAAATACTATACCCAACCAAAAGATCATGCGCTACTTCAAGAAATGCTTAGAAGTCATAGTATAGAGATGATTGTAAGGTAACATATTCTTTGTTACCAACAGAATGAGCAAATTAGTTTCAGGTAATCATCCCTACAGATGCAAAGAATGTCCCTCTATTACACGTTTTTTCTCAAGTCTCAAAGTGCAGATAAAGTTTCAAGGAGCAAACATTTCACATAAGTCTTAGGTATCAATTAAAGACCCAAATCAACACAACGTTTATTATTCAAGCTATAGATCTACCAAGGCTACTGTTGATCTGTTAGGATTACTTCAGGTGACAGAATGCTACTAAGAGTGTTCTATTACAGATACTGCTTTACTCCTCAGTCAAATAAGTTAAAGATGAAATAAAGACATTTTTTCATTTCTCTCTAAGGTGGAAAACAATCATTTCCTATAAAGGATTCATAGGGTTGTTAGTTCTTCAATCTATTAAGAGAAATCCAATCATCTTTTGAGAGAAAACTCAGAGACTGAAAGCTACAGTCTTACAATCACCGATTCATTAAATGAGGTCGGCTACAACCTTTCCTAATCTCACGACTCAGATGCCCCTAACCCCAAAAATAGCTAATAATCCACCTGAGTCCCTACATTCAGGATAAGACAAGAAAATAAAAACTTAGTTCAGCTTTTCTTCCACTGATGCAAAAAGGTTGAACTGATCTAAAACTGAAAGGGTCAAAAGCATTTCGCCTAGCCATGATCTGTTCTTTCT
>JAOWBP010002392.1:50983902-50994421 GCA_028571105.1 Tragopan temminckii
AGAGGTGGTGGCTGCCCCATCCCAGGAGACACACAAGGTCAGGCTGGACAGGGCTCTGAGCAACCTGATCCAGCTGTAGGTGTCCCTGTGCAGTGCAGGGCAGTTGGACAAGAAGACCTTCAAAGGTCTCTTCCAAAACAAAATATTATATGATTGTATGATTTCTCATGTACTCTGTGAGAGATTCTCAGCAGAATAAATTTAAAATAAAACGGTCTGCATGGCGATGGAATGGAAAACTAAGTGAAATGTTCCCCTAAGAACAAAATGTAACATGAAGCATTAAATAAACACAGCATTAGAAACTTAGTTGAAGCATGTTTTGCCTCCCAGTGGTCTGCTGATTTGGTTTATGCCTTTTAGAAATGCTGGAACAGTTTAAATCACTGTGTTTTCAAGGTCAAGCTCAGATAAAGTGTGAATCCTCCCTAATAGCATGTTGTAAAATATTCTTAGTCATACAGCTATCAACTTATGAGGATCCTTCTTCAATTTATACATTGCTAAACGGCCTTAATTCTGGGGGATGGCATTACAACTATTCATGTTCACACATTCACAGACTTCTCATAAAATCTTTTGAAATTTACCTGCTATATGGCATTTCTGAAATACAATCTGCTCAGTAGAAATTACACTGAAAGTTCTGTCGAGATATATATAAAGCAATTTTTGCCTAGTCCAACTGTTCTTATTTACTAAGAAGTACATAGTAATTGGCTGTAGAGTATCACTCTGATAGGAAAAATGTTAAGGGCTATGTGACACAGCAGCAGAGCAAGGTAAAGGAGGAAGAGAATATGCTATTTATTTTTCCAGGTTGCACTACAGTATTCTTCACAACCACAGAATACCCGCAGATTCTGCAGACATTTGAGAAGGGAACATAAGCAAAGGGAATGCAGAAGTCATGCATTGAATTGTCCTATTATTTATTAGTTCAAATGAGATTTTTTTTATGGTTGCAGCTACACAGTGCATAGAGTTAGCACTACTTCATAATGTCTTCCAGTGTGAAGTAATTAGAAATTGGGTCAAATTTTACTGTCTTCAGAGTTATCACAGGAAGAAATAGAATAACCATCAGGAAGAATGCCAAGAAATTATTTTAACTACTTTACTTTGGCATTCTATATACCCTCATCTAAGTACAAAAATAAAAATGAAAGTTCTTTGCCTCAGACATGTTACTGTTGAATTAGAGAATTCCTTTTGCCAAGGGATGAGTGAAAAAAAAGTATTCTACTTTCTCTGACCCTCTTTCTCCTAAAAACACTTTCTCCTGATGTGAGTCTGAAAACACTGTACCTGCCAACACGGCAGAAGGGCTCAGGGCGCATGTGTTAATATGAAACAGCACTGGTTGAAATCTCATTTCTTCTGAGGTAATAAATATTGAGTAATATTTTCTGTATTTTCAGGTTTTTTTATCCTAAATGCTTCTGAATATCCAATCTTCCTACCACTTTAAAATAAAGAAGACTTGCAGTACACACTATCCTTTCAGTTGTTATCAGAAGCATTAAAATTAACTAATCTGGTAATATAAGTTTGTGATCCAAGTTCCAATAAATCTCAACAGCTTTAGCTCTACTACCTTGCATGTGTTTTACGCCAACTGGACATTTAACAAGACTCCAATATTAAAAAAAAATAATAAATTCAAAAGCAAAACAAATTCAAATAGATAATTCAAAACAAAAAAAATTGAATTCTGCCATTTCTATGTGCATCCGTAAAGTTCAAATTTAATACATAAATTTAATGCAGTTCAAGTGCTATTCCAGTAAGATTTTATTTTTTTTAATGTTCACTCAGATAATTATGTTGTACTGTGCTACATTATGCAAGGATTGAAGATGTTATTCTTATCTTCCCAATGTCAAATTTACAAAAGTAGGTGTAAAACTCAAACACGCTGAAGTGTTTGAAAAATCTCAGGAAAAGTAGCATAGAGGTCAACTAAAGGTACCACGGAAGACTGGCTTTCAAATTACACAAATTCCAGGCCACTTTGAAGCAAGCCAGTAAGTAAAGGACTAACTTTTCACATAGTTAGTGTGTGACCTTGATTGATTTTGTCTTCATGTTTTGAAGTTTGTGAAAAAACAAAAAGCTGTGGAAAATCTATTCTTAAGAGTCAAATGGGAAAGTAATGTATGAAAGGTTTTGCTTCTGTAGTTTCATCTTCATTCTCATTTGTGAATATTGTATTGATAATTACCATATAAATTAATCTATTTTGAGATAAGAACCTGCAGTACAAAACATTTATTTAGCCACAATACATCACTCCTTTTGAAATGATCCATGTTGATTAAAGTGCAGGGAGCAGTTACTAGCAGCTGAAATAAAAATTGAAGATCTCTTAATAGATTAATTTTGTTTTCTCTACATGTTTTTGAAAGAATGTGGTGGAGGTCATTTAAAAGTTAATTCTCCTCTTCATTGGCGTTGTGAATACAGAAATACAGAGAAAGCTTTCTAAAAGAATTTACTGTAGGCATCTTTTAAACAGTAATTCTACTGGATTAAAAGAAAAAAAACTAGCGTAATGGTTTTCAGGCACTCTTCCTGTCATGTAAGTGATATCTAAGGACAAGAAGAGCACTAACTTATCTATCATTGTTTGGTAGCATCACATACATTTCCAGAGGTTCCAAGAGGGCAGAAATCCATTGACAGCCTTCCTGCACCAACACAACTGATCAAACGTGTTTATCAATGCTTTTCTAATTCTATTTCCCTAAACTTTAGCTTAACCAACTTTGCCTTTAGTCCTTTAAACATAACTTGTCACAGTTCTCAAGGGTTATTGTTACAGCCCTCAACAAACAGCCCATCTCTGTCTGGAACCAAGAACCTGAATGAGAAATACACTCTTCTCACACTCCAGTTAATAAGAAGAAAGAAAAAGCTCCTAGCTCACCTTCTGCCTCCTACCTGCCATGATCAGATACTTGATCAGCTTTTCGAAGCTAACAGGCCATTCTGAGAGGCACTTCAATGTGTGTGGCTGCTCACTTTTCTCATTTATCTTAGTGGTCTTTGCATAACACAGACAAGACTTACATCTCATGAACAGACAAGTCTAAAGGGCATTTTTAGGCAAATTACTGCCAGCCGCAAGTAAAGGTCTTAAAAGCTCTTTTGTAATAAATGCAGGATGCATAGACAAGCAGCAAGAGATAGATGTTATCTCAAAAGCATGTATTTTTTTGTTAGAAAATAATGAATTGGGGAATATTATAAAACTGTGAAAACAATGATCAGTTTTATTGTAAAAATTGTGTGTTATTAAATATGTGCTGCAATATGCTATAAATGTACTTTACGTTATTACTTTTTGCTGATTTGGGAGAAGTAGAGTGTTACAGTTTGTTAGCAATCACTGCTAATTGACTACAGCAGAAGGTTAACTTGTAAATCTACGCAGGTGTTGTGTCAACTGAACTCAGAAGGGATGGGGTTCTCACTCAAATCAAAATGCTGACTGTATCATAACATCCCTTTCCTGAAAACTCTCTCTAATCTGAAAGGTTTTAATTTATTCAACACTAATTTTACAAGATATTTACTACCTGCAGTTTCCTCTGAAATCATTGTAGAAGCAGGTGTTTGGAACCTTGCAAAACAATCAAAATCTCCAGTGCTGTTACACCTACTTTTGAGGTGGAAAGTTCCAATTATCTCCCTAAATGCTGTGTGGGAACTACAAAGTGATATTTTGCAAAATGTATCATTATTTAATATCTTATTTGGACTGTTCCTATAGTAAAATATTACATAGGCAATCAACTGGAACCACTTTTACCACTCACTTACACTACCCACTTAACGGCAACAGATACCGGTATGTAGAGAGACATCATTTTCAGTGTTTTAAATTTGAATGCAGAACATGAGTGAGATTATATGTCTAATAAATAAGTTGCTTCTAGCTCAAGACTTGCAATTCTCTAGGTCACAGTGTTCACTAGAATAATATTTTCATAGGGTTACAATAGTTTCTTTCAGAATAGCTGTTAAATGCAAACCAGACTAATGCCTGTTAATCAGTTGAAAAACTGGTGCAGTCACTGAAAACATCAGCAAACTGCACTGTTCTTGTCACCTTTGTTTCAGCATTTACATGTATGTGGAGAACAGATTTTCCCATACTCAAATAACTAAGGACCTAGTCCAGTAGTTGCTGTGACATGATATTAGTTATATCTCAGCAAGAAGCAACTGTGTTACTTTTATTTTCTAAGGTGGTATATATTCTAGATGTACTTACAAATTGCTGAGAGCCTTATAGTTGCTTCAATACAGAGGTACATCAGCATTCCAGTAAGGCACAAGCACTGAGAAACAGAAGCACATGCATAGCTTTCAATGCCTGGAAATTCCCACTGAAGTCCTAAGAAAAAATCCTACTGAAATCAAAGGGATTACTCATATTGTTAAAATGAAGCCCATTATAGTTGGGCACCTTGTGGAAACATCTCCTTGAGCAAGGTGCAGCCATTCAATCCATTCCCACTCATCCCATTCATCACACTGCTTTCATTTCATGCAGTGTGAATGAAATGGAGCCAGTGCTTCACTGACAGATAGACCTCACATCTTATCCCTGTCTTCATGGTTGAGATCACAGGTCTCAGAACATATATATGCACAATAGTGACTTCCTGACCCTAGTATAGTAATACAGAGAACACAATGACTATGTCCATAAAGACCATTAAAGAAAAGATTATCATATTCCAAGGATAAATTAGACAGTTAACTTTCTCTCCCGTGTTAAATGTGGAAAACTACTACCAGTTTTGATTTTTCCCATCTGTTCTATTCCAAGCTTGCCGAAAGGCTGATATTCTGACAGTAATCTGAGGCATGGTTTTGCCAACTGTTTCTTTTCGAAAGTCCGTATTCCATATGTTCTTGTTTTGCTTCTTTTTATTGCCCTGAAATTACACAACTAATAAGGAGAGAACTGCCAGTGTTTTCTACAATTAAACTAAAAGAATATATATATATGAGGAGAGAGAATCAGAATATATTGCTACTTTCCAATGAGTTACATCCATGTCTTGTCATAGTGTCTATTTCTGTAATTTATAATTATTTTCTGTTAAACCTCACATACGCTGTGTTTGATATACATCAAATACAGTCTCCACAGAAAGCTCATGATTTAGAACAAGGTATGCAGATGGAGTAAGAGTAGAGATGGGGTTTATTTCCTCTATTTCAGACAAGAATAGAAAATGACTGGCAGGAGTGTAGAAGAGCGAATATTGGTTACAAAAGAAATTATTTCCAGCCTTTCCCTTCTTTCTTTCCTATCTCTTAGCTCAATCTACACAGAGTAATTCTGTTCACAAGACAAAACCTTCCACTTTTTCACATGGAAGTTTACGAGGTTTCTGTAAGCTCAGCCCTGAGATTTACTCACTTCTCTCTGGTCTGCCATTCTTAAGAGGTAGATTTGCTGTGGGTATACTCTGTGTCATCATTCACAACACCACTGAATGTGATCAATATAAGTCCCAGGGTACTTTGATGATTACTGACCAGCAGACACTTTTCAAACCATTGATTATTCCCCTTAAAACTTATTGTTCCAGACTATTGTCCTCTAACTTTCCCATCATCTAGGCAAAAACTGCATTAAACTAAAGTCAATTATTCTCAACCTTAAGATTTTTCTTCAATTTCAGACTTGAGAAAAAGATGTAGATGTAACTATAGAAAGTAGATCTAATAGAGATATATCTTTTTCTATAAAGTACATCTCATTTATTTTAGATTATCATTGTTTTAACAATTAATAGTACCGATCGATAGATAGCTCAAAACGCTAATTTACTCTGAAACTGAGAACTATTTTCTAGATTTTTATTTACTCATTCATTATTCATGACAAGCAGCCAGAATTTGTCATCATGATAACTACTATATCAGTAATGTTTTATATTATATATTTCTCCTCCCTGGAAGAGTTCAAGGCCAGGCTGGATGGGGATTTGAGCAACCTGGTCTAGGGGGAGGTGTCCCTGCTACAGGCAGGGTTTGGAGCTAGGTGATTTTAAGGTTCCCTTCCAATCCAAACCATTTTATGAGTCGAATCTGTGACATATTTGTAATACAGTGGCATGTGGAATAGTGAGCCTTACAGTCTTCTGCTATGAAAGTAAGTGAAAGCTCTCAGAGAAACTACCTGGTGTTTACTTCTGTTGAAAGTCTATTGCACCTATTAAACCTCCTTAGGAGATTTCTGAGGCATTGGTACAAGTAAGAAATCATAATAATGACCACCCTCAAATGACTTTCAAGATCTGTGAACCTGCTCTAAAACCCTTTCTCCCTTTCCCTTCCATGCCATACTACTTTGTTTTAGCTGCGGATATTTCTGAGGTGAAAACCTGTTGCTGGGAAGCTTCCAGTGAGATCAAGGAACTGATATGAATCATCACACAACTGCTTAAGATAACGCCAAGGAAAAAGTCTACATTCCTTTCAGAAGTTATAGTCTGAAAAGTCATTTGGGACGCTGATGTCTATTAAGCCATTTGTAAAAGTATACTATTAATCACAGAATCACAGAAAGGGTTGAAAGGGACATTAAAGCCCTCTAGTTCCAAACTCCTGCTATGGACAGAGTTGCAATCCAGCAGATCAGGCTGCCCAGGGCCCCATTCAATCTGGCCTTGAATGCCTCCAGGATTGGGACATCAGCAACTTCTCCAGGCAGCTTGTGCCAGTGCCTCACCACCTTCCGAATAAAGAATTTTCACAGAATCACAGACGCTGGAAGGGACATCAAGAGATCATCAAGTCCAATTCCCTGCTAACGCAGTTACCCTACAGTAAGTCACACAAGTAGGCGTCCTTCTGGGTCTTGAATATCTCCCTAGAAGGAAACTTCACAACCTTTCTGGGCAACCTGTTCCAGTGCCGTATCACCCTTACCATAAAGAAGTTCTTCCACATTTGTATGGAACTTCCTATGTTCAAGTCTTAGGCCATTACTCTTTGACCTATTGCTACACACCTCTGAGAAGAACCTGGCCTCATCTGTTTGTCCCCCACTCCCTTTAGAGATTTATAAACATTTATCAGATCCCGTCTAAGCCTTCTTTTCCCCAGGCTGAACAGACCCACGTTACTCAGCCTTCCCCCACAAGGGAGGTGCTTCAGGCCCTTTATTTTATTTCATTCCAGCATCTCATCTAAAACTCCTTTGTTTTAGTTTAAAGCCATTCCCCCTTGTTGTATCACTGTCCGCCCACACAAAATATATCTTGCTTATTGGCTCCCCTCAATAATTAGCTTGAAATTTATGTCACCAATAATTCTGCTTAACAGAAATCTGCACAGTTAAATAATACTTTTCTAAAGCAAAATAAATTGGTAATATCAGTAGCCTTGATTTGTACTTTTTTATATATATATTATTATTATTATTTGGATGGATCTAAAGCAAATGCATATCTTGTTTCTCACTTCTATTTACCTAGTTTTGATATGTATTATCTCCACTGAACACAAAACTCACAGAATCATAGACAGAGGAACACAGAAGCTCAGGAAGAAAAGGGGCTTCAGGATAAAATAAGCATGCATGCATATAACCTGTTCTATAGATTAGATTAACTGGAGGACAGTGTTTCGTTCTTAAGTCAGATAACTCACTTTTCTTTGTGATTGACTATAACACTGATTATGTTTTGATTAACGGCCAATTTAATGATGAGCACATTATTCAAATTTATAGTCATTTGTTTGTAATGTGGACTATCAGAAAGCTTTGCTCTTAATTACACTGATGTTTTAATTGTAGTGTTCTACAATGCTGATTGGAATTGTCAGTTTCTGAAAATGATTATTGCATATTAATGCTAATTGTATAGTTATGTTCATCTAGTATGATATGAACACGAGTTGTGTTCTCCCTCTTGATTCTACTGTATTCAATTATCATTAATGTATTCTTTATTAGAAGCAGATGGGCTGGCTCTCCAATAAGAAGTGTTCTACTATGTTCCTGCACCAGCGACAGCAATCCAGAAAATGACAACGTGTAAGGATTGCATTATTGAGGTTCTGCACATAGTTATTGATTTAAATGCACATAATTTAACAGGCTGCTGTATGAGTACTCTGGATTTACAGGAATGTTCTAAGAGCTGAACAGCTAACAAGTAGTTATCTTATTGATGCACTTGTTGATAGTTCAGCAGATTAAATGTTAAACAGTAACTACAGTAGTATCCTCTGCACCAACCTAACCTAACAATATCAGTATTTGTCTGTAGCCAATTTCATCTGACCTTAGTTTCAAAGTGTTTATTTAACCTTTACTTCTAAGTTCATTGCCTTCTTATCTGTACTATGCTAAAATGAAAGACAGTTCAGATAGCTACCACAATTAGATGACAGTGCTGATACCAACCATGACAAAAATATACAAAAAACTTGCTAACGCTATCCATTGCCACTGCTACAGCGTAGGCTTCATTATCCATTTTAAAAGTTCAGTACATAAGTAAGCCAAACAAACTGAAGAGTAGTTCATCTGTTTCCAGGTCCCTAGGATGTGTTTCCCACTAAAAGGAAAGATTAGCCATCATGGCTGATGAAGCCTAACTATGAGGGATGAGAACTGGCTTGTTCTATCCCATATTTGTATCTGCTATACCTTAACATCCACTCTACTTGGGAAACCAATAGAAGAGGACTCTGAAATGCCTCAAGGAACCTGCCCATTACAGCTGTTGAATCATCTTTGTTTGAGATCCTGTTCCAAGACTTGGTCTACAAAGGATATGACATAATATCATTAATAATTTAAAGATAGAAAAATCTTGTTAGTGAGAGAGAACAGTTCCCAACTACTCTCTTTCTAATGGCTTTTATTACAGAAAGTAATGGAGACAACATTGGTAACATGCTGGTTTCTTGTGAGCTACAGAGTTAGAGTGTACTTCCTTCTTGGAAAGTAGTGTTTTTAATCTCTGGGAGCAGTTCTTACTGGCTTTCATCAGCCCCAGATGGCAGGCATCCACCATCCCAATGCTAACACAAATATTTCTGCAGAAAGTAATCTTTCCCAAACACATTATGTTTCTTTTCATAGATAACCAAACAGCTTTGTGTGTACTTGTATTGTTAGATGTAGAAAGCCATAGCCCCACTCACACTCTAAATTGGCTGGATGCAATCCACCTCATGTCCAAAAGCCATTTAGCTGCATTAATGCACAGCTAAGCCTGAGCTAATAGGACCTGCTGTGAATTCCAGTATTAGTACAGTTATGTTTTCACTGTGCCTTGTTTTCTTTTTAGTCTCAAAAAATTAGATCACACAAGCTGATGATTTCATTATTTACTTCAGAACCCAAGTAGAAGTTATTATGTATGTAGAGGGTTTATCACAGATAGAAGCTTAAATACCAATATAAATCTTCTCCAAAGTAGAAATAATAGATTTAACAGCTATGTGGTAAACAATGAATTAGGCATTTCATTCCACTAGTCCTTTATTTTCTTTAAGATGACAGGCAACATAATTTCAGAGTTCAGAATAACGCATCTTAATTGATAGACTACTTCCATGTATTTTACTCCAAAGAATTAATGTTTGCATTTAATATCATACTGTCATTATCTTGTTTCCTCCACAGTGAGAAGAGTTTTCTGCTTTCTGCAGGTGCAGAGGACCAGCTGAACATACCACAGTCTCCCCTTATCCCTGCTATCAGCATACACAATGATCACTAGTCATTATGCATAATTACATGGTTGCATGTATTAAATGTTGTTATATTGCATGACAGCACGTTTTAACAGTTAGGAATTTACATCTCAAAACTCATATAGGTAATTTATCAACATTTTAAAAAGCAACGTCTTGTTTCTGAAATGTGTTTTTATCACAAGTTATGTATAACTTATCTGATGACCAGAAGGAAAACATAATTAAATAAGTGCAAGGAAGACAAGTTTTTCCTCTTCATTTTCTGTGTGTTACCATCTGGTTCATTGGTAACCTAGAAACTAAATTTATCTGCTACTAGCTACCTGAAGAGTTGGAATTGGAGAGAGGAAAGAAAGGTCAGTGCTCAGTATTTGTTTTAAGATAACATCTGTTCCAGGTGCACTAGAGCTAGTACTGCTAAGTTATACTGCTGTGTAGAGAAATATACATTCAAATGAGCATTAAAAAATTATTTTTAATGAAGATTAACAAGTCAACATTGATTTAAAGAGGGACTGCTAGTCTGAGGCCCAAACAATACAAAACTTGAAAGACAACTTCTCCTTCTTCATGAATGAAAGGCTGTTTCTCATGTTTATTTGACAATATCAGGAAATTCTGCTAAAACTACCCTTAAAGAAAATCAAACATTTGAAAACATACAAGCATCTAGATAAGACATCCTAAAAAGTAAAACTAAGAAAACTGAGCTGGTGAACTAAGAGGCTTTTATCTTTTAAATATCCCAGAATTTCCACCAGCTCTTACAACAAAT
>JAOWBP010002392.1:50995153-51047620 GCA_028571105.1 Tragopan temminckii
AGACTCTAACTCACTCTCACAAGTAGTTTTGGGACGTGGTGACATACAAGTTGCCTAATCAAACCAGTAATGACGAATAAAAATTTTCGTACTAAAGAAGGGGAACTAAGACAATGATTCTGCTCACACACTGTTCAGATTTCAGTGGTGACTGCTCTTTCAGAAGACTCTTCCTGACTTCCTGTCCCATACCATCTACATGTATTGAGGATGAGCACAGTAAAAACTAATGGCAAATGATAGTATAGCATCATTTCTACATCCATTTTCTAATCTCATTGCTTTCTATTCATTCTGCTTGCTTGCCCTGCAAATTGCAATGCGCCAGGTGTTTCTCAGCCCAGTATCAGAAAATCGGGCAGAAGAGGAAGCACAACAGGGTGTTGCAAACAGGTCTTCCATTACACATTTTCTGGATGCTTAGTTACACCACAGATATTCTGAAAGTCAGAAAAAAACATTGGCTCTGTTTTGAGACAGAACACGTTTGCTGCCAGCATCAGGGCAGAGAAGTATGAAGTCAGTCAAAGCCAGAGTTGGAAGTTTTCAATGAGACTCAACAAGTTTGCGTTCTCCCTTGCGTCTCATGTTTTCATGATCTCCAATTTAAATTTCAATCCTTTCTGAACTTCTTTGCCCTTCATTCCCTCTTTCTTTTCTCTGGAGATCAGAACATAAAACTTGTAACTCCTATATGATTTTGACTTTCTACTTTGTTGTCTTCATATAATGACACAGTCCTCTGCGCACTTGCCACTAAGCACCAGCTTTGGGAAGAAAGCTACAAATGGTTTTCTACATCTTGCCAAGCCTACAAAAGTAACAGCATGAAATAAAATCTCTCTGGGTCCTGAAGAAGATTTTTGTCTAATCACAGACTGTGTATGAGATCACCACATTATTGAAATCTCTCTTAAATGAGCATCATGATGACACACTGTGACTGGAACAGTTCAGGTCAATGCTGTGTAACACAGTAGTATGCACAGAATAGCCTTTATTTTATTGAATGATATCCCAATTACTAGGATTTTCCTGAGTTTCTCCTTCATTCTTCTACTATATCTTCAGACTTATTTAGTTTTCCCCATTCAGTGTTGTCTAGCAACTTCTTCCAAAGCAAACATCTCTACTTTTACCATCTCTTAGCCTAGTTGTAAATTACATCAAGTGCATTTGATTTTTGTTTTCTTATCACACTACAGAGCAATAAGTTTTTCTCACTACTAGAGGATTTTGCTTGCACACATACAACACATATATGACAACAGTGGGTATAACTGCAGCACGATCCATTCATTTTATGTGTATGATATTTTAAAATTAGTTTCAACACTATTAGTAGTTTAGCACAGCCACAGAGGATTCAAAGTAATCTGAACACCTATCCCCTCAGACCCTGAAGAGTCGCTCAGTCACACTTACCATGTTCTTTCTTCAAATGCTAGTGCAACCAACGCAGAGCAACTTAGCTGCTTCCATTAAGCAAGAAATAATTTATATGTTATGAAGTGTGTGTCCCAAGTGGGAACTGGCTGAAAAGAATTAGCTCTGAAGAAAGACAACATGGGACTAGATAGAATACATATTTCTACCTGACAATCCAGAGCTGGTTGTAGTTCTCAGTCCCCAAGTCCATGACTGAGTGTATTAAACACTACAGACACACTTTTCCTACACACATGAAAAAATATAAAATCACTGCTTTTTCCCATTGTAATTTTTTTGTTTGTTTGTTTTAGACTCTTCAATTATAGTACTTCAATCTTTCTGAGCATTTTTGGTTCTCAAGAGATTTTGTAGCTGTCAGTATCTATTCCAGTGCTCAGCTTTTGTTGTCAGTATCCTTTCAATGGCTACACAGCATCTGGGGATATGAGGGTAAAATAGCCCAGCTAGAATTCCCAGAACACATCCTCATAAAATCTAACTTTCTACCATAAGCACCATGAAGAGATGTGTGAGAACAAGTAGGTGAAACCACAGGAAGGGCAATCGCTGAAATGAAGGCCTTGGACAAGATTTCTGTTTAACGTAACAAGATATCTTAATATACACTTATATTCTAAAATTTTATTTTTAAACTAAATATTTTCAAATACAACAACATGCATTTAAAACTAAAAATATTCTCCCTTATATGTTTGTATCAGTTGTTGATTGCATGCACATTTTTTCCTTTCTTTTATCTCCATGGCCTTGGAACAGATTGTACAGTGTTTGGAAAAGATTATATTACAATGGAACCACAAATGACACTTTAAAGAATGGGAACATTACCAAGCTATTCCAATTAATATAACCAAGGTTTCACCAAATGTTTTTCTTTAAATTAAGAAAATTATCAAATTTCATGCTAGTTTCATTATCCTTAAATATTTATGTGAGATTAACTGTTCAGTTCTACATCTCAGTTTTCATAGATAAGCAAAAATAGCAAAAGGCCAACTGTTGAAAATGTAAAAAGTTTCGGAATGCAGAGCAGAGTGAGTTGTAGATGTTTGTAGAGGACTCAACAATTTTAAAGTGTTTATTACAGCATGTAAAAATAGAATCAAATCCTGAAACCTAATCTACATTAAAATCGTTAATATATATTTGTCTTGTATGTATACACATACACAAGAGTGCTTATGCTTTACATCTGCTCACTTCTATTATCTCAGTGCTACTTTATTTGGTAGATGGTATTAGTTTAAACTTCATTTAAATTTGAGATAAAGATGTTAAAATGCCAAAGTAAGTATGCTAATGACTTGCTGCTAAATACAAGGGAATCTCTTTATTGGTATTGTACCTGATTTGTCTCAAATACATTTTAATTTCATATGGTTTTACTTTCAAAAATGTCCACGAATTCTCAGTATGAATACTCCAGAAAGGGGATTTTTTATTAAACGCTTTCAAAGCTGTGTGAAAAATGTACCCTTTTCCTTGTATAAAGAAATTCATCATGAGCTCTGTTGCTAGGTTTACATCTATCCAGGAACATAAGGAGAGAACGTGTGACTCTTGAGAAGTCCTGTAACTAAGGAACAGAGCACAGATATCAAGAAGTAAGTCAAAATTATTGAAATTGTGAGAATGAATTATTTTTTCAAAAATTTGAAAAAGACACATTTACAATTACTATCTGTTTACAAAACTTTCAGAATGAGAGAGTAAAAACTTACATGTGAGATTGTTGTTGGTCAACTCTGAAATTTAAGATAATGTGTAAAAATCTATAAAATTTTTATTAAACTGTGTTCTCTGAACAGAAGGACATCCACAAATATCTAAATTGAAGCTTAAGTGTTGGTCCAGTTGTGCCTTCAAAGACCTTGTAAATTCCAAAATACACTGATTTGGAATTCATTTCTTAGTAGTTCGATTACAAAAATGCTTAAGGCAATTTCAGAGAGGGAAGAGAACCATCTTTCATTTGCATTTGGGCCTCAAATGCCAGCAAAAACATTGTTCAGTCATTATCAAGAGCATAAGTTACAGCTGTCGCTGGAAAAACTGATATGCAATGTTTCTGTTACATAATCTAATCAATGAAATACTAATAAAGAACCCTATTATTCACAGGAAACAGAAAAAAAAAAAAAAAGAGAGAAACTCTCCTAACTATTAAATATATCAATTTGTGTTATAAGCCTAACAGTTCAGAATTCAAAATAACAAGGTGAGTGAACCACACACAAGGTGAAAGTACTCACAAGCGTTTCTGAAACACTCATCAGCTAAAACTGCAAATTTCCTTTGCAACAGGATTTTTTGCTAGCTGAAATAAAAGACATTCAATTCCTTCTTCAGACAGAAAACCACATGAAAACTTTTAATAAAAGATACATTTCCTATTTCCTATTCCTATTTCTAGGAGTCCTATACTTACCTAGCCACAAACCCAGGCCTTCTCCATTTCCTATAATTTCTGTTTTTCTCTCTTCTTTCATATATTTTACTCTCTATTTTTTTCACTGTTAAAGTAGTGAACGATACATTGCAAATAACTGACATGAGTTCTTCACGCTTTTGGTGGGTAGTAATGGTGATAAGAAGATGGGTGGACTAGATGATCTTGTAGGTCCTTTCCAGCCTTGTGATTCTATGATTCTGTGGTGCATTGTTATCCACCAGAAGACTGTAATGTATTGGTCATTTTAAACTAGGTGGGCTTTTTTGTTGAGTTGTTGTTGTTTTTTGCAGGATGTTGGGATTGTATTTTATATTTGGTATTTTGACTGTACAAATAGATCATAAACGTGTGGGTATTAAACACTTACATTTTCTTAATTCAAATATTGTTGCCTAGTTGCTATGCCACAGACAAATAAATAAATAAACAAATAAGAAAGCATAAGACTGCTTCTATATTTGGATCTTAAATGTACGATTGAATACTCACTTGTAGATGTCAGTTTTTCGGGGAAAGAAAATATTTGCTAAATTTGCAAAATAGGATTTTGCAAAATAGGATTTACAGAACGTTACAAAAAAATAACCATTATCATTCTGGGTCCCACTGACATCTCCCAGGTAACTCAGAAAAAAACCCACAAGAAGTATGAGAGATTGCAGAGTGTAAACCAATTGCATTTTCTCAGTCTTTGGATTGCAAAATGTTGGTGACCTATGGATATCTTTTAATAGGGATCATGATAACCAAAATAACAAAAGCAGTTCAGATGTTGTTATGTTCAGGGTTGCTATGCAGGGAAAAAGTAAAAAAAGTGAAAAACCACCTGCAAATCTTCTACAGACAAATTCACAACCATCTACACAGTCTTGCACAGAATAGATAAATGTAAATGTATGGAGCTATACATCGTATATTTTTGTGAGTTAATGCCAACATTTACAAAAAGAGCAATTTTAACATATATAAAAATACTTATTAAAGAAACTATATCTTTTAACATAAATCTAAAGGATCTGGTAGCTCAGTTTAAACCTGTTATTAGTCTCCTGCCCATAGTGGCTGACCCAAAAGAAGAAAGCATGAAGGTGAGCTGCAAACCTTGCCTTTCCACAGAACTGCACCACGAGTGCCAGCTCCATTTAGCAGCTGCAGGGTCAGGGGGAAATGTGTGGTTTTGGAAACACAGTATGTCACTGTTTCCAAAACATTTTCCTGGAATTATTTTTTTTTTTCCTGAAGAAATTTTTATTTAACAAAAAAAAAAAAGAAAAAAAAGAAAGAAAGAAAGAAACATGGATTTGTTCCAATTTGAAAGTAAGCCAAATTAAAAATAAAAATAAATAAATCTGTGAACTGTAAAGCCTGTTATTCAGCCAGCCCCACTGCTGTGGCATTCTGATTTTTTTCACATGCTTAGCCTGTTTCCTCTTCTTCCTTCCCCTTGAGTCTTCCTGATTCATTCAACATGGTTTTTGCCCAGCTTTATTTTCTCTTTACCACTGCCATCTGCCCTTGTTTTTTGCTGGTGCTCTGTATTTTGTCAACCAGCCTGAACCTCACTGGGGGCAAAAGCAGAAGATCACGGCATTGTTAGTGAAGATTGCTCTATTCTTATCTCTGTCACCCTTTACCTGTCCGAAGAAGAGTAGCTCTTATACCCCTTTGTTAAATGTCACATAAACCTTTCCTCACCGCAAAGTTTATTGTTATTGTTACACAGGAATTTGTGCTCTTGATATTTCACTTGAGGTTCTTTGAATCCCTGTTCTCCATGGGAAAAGATTAAATCCCAATGGCAGTAAAAAGAAGTGGTGGATATTTTGAACATGACATCATATCTGACTTGATAAACTTTCCTAAACTTTGGAAATTCTACAATGAAATCATGATAATTGCTAACAGTATTATTTTCCCATCTGCTGAAAGTCACTTTTCCTGAAACAATTATACAGATTATATATTCAATTAAATCCAAGCTTTTATCCTGAAATGAAATCACCAGAACAATGCTACAGTCTGAGACGGGTGCACATAGTACAACTATGAGAAACTTAAATCGAGTAGGGCGGAGAGGTATTTCTAAGTAGACAGTCAGGAAGACAGCTCATGAATTATTGCACTTCGCTGTCATTTGAATCCACATGAAACAGAAAATGATTTTTTTTTTAATCTATTTTAAGGATATTACAGGAACGGTTTATAGTGACAGGCAGGCATATAAGCTCCTTCTGTTGCTTTCAAAATTCTAGCTCACTTTCTTCTCTTTATCTCATGCATAAAACCATAGAATACAAAGTAGAGAGCATCCAAAAATAAACATCTGAATAGCAGAAAACAATGGGTACTGTTTTGCACAATACATACCTTCAGACTGATGAATTTTAGCCCACAGAGCTAAGGATATTCCAATATAAAGTTACAAATTCAGAATGATGGTACATGTGACACTTCGTACCACAGACAACTAAAAACCATCCATCAGCTTCTGACTAACAATCACTTTGCCCAAAGAACTAGAAATCTGCAACAAATGTTAACTTCCTGCCCATAAAAGTGGCCTGTTTTGCTGGCTGCAATTTCTGTAGTCAGATGGCTCCCTTTCAACTACATTCATTCCAGCAGGTCATACTTTGTGAAGCCTCTAACAACTAATTAAAGTTTTATTTCAGATCTCTAATAGCTCAATCAATAATTTAGGGAGAAAAGAAAACATTTTCTGGGAAAGCATTAGCATAAGATTCACTGAAGCTGTATCACTCCTTCTGGCCATATCTCATTTCAGCAAGATGAACGAAGAGTAAACATAGTATAGCTCAATGCCATTTTGTGCTGTAGTGTCCATTTCGTATCTTGGAACAACTCTAAATAGCTTTTCTGCTAAAACAATAATCAATTAGTACTAAATCATATCTGCAGCAAAGCAAGATGTTCTCCTTGAAATTGGATAAAAATTACATTTTGCAAAGGTTCTTTCATTCCTGCACCACTTTCATTTAAATGCTGCTATTAAAGAAATTGCAAACTTCAATTCCAAATTCCACTGGATCAGTGATAGTCAGAAAAATTTTGAAAAAGTGATCTCTAGAGGGAATCTTGTGCTTCCAAACTCGCTTACTCTAACTCATATATTATTTCTGAGTTAAAGAAAAAAAATCTTTGTGCCAGGAAATTGTTTGGATTTTTTTTTTTACTTAATGCAAAAACTACTTAAGTACTCAGAAGTGCATCTGATTGTGGAAAAAAAGGAAAAAAAAAAAAAAAAAAACCAGTTAAATGAGCTGTAAAACAAACAAGGGAAAAGAAATATGATAAGAAATGTACCCAGGTACCATAAGTAAATGGGAAAAACATCACACAAAAGCTGTCTGAAATGTCTTATACCTGTTTTGTATATTTTGATGTAATTGTATAATTATATTACAGGAGTCTAAAATTCATAGTTAAGCAGGCATTTATAAGCAGCTGGTTAAAATAATAAGTTAAAATAACTTAGCAAAAAAGAAATGGATGAGATTATAAAGGACTGGCAAATGCTTAAAAAAAAAAAAAAAAAGGACAAAGAGGAATCAAATATTTAGCGAATCTCTCTTCCGAACTCTAGTTTTAGATGCAGGCACTGCATCCGTAGCAAACGCACTGGAGTCCAAAACATTTCACTCTGGTTTGCATTTTATTAGCTCAGCCAAGGGGAAAGACACCTAAACACCATCTTCCAGTCTTCAAAAGGTAGGAGACATCCCTAGCCCCACTGTACTCTTCTACAGCTGTGGGAGAAAACCTTCAGTCTTCTCTCCCACTGTAGCAGTAATAACAAAGAGGAAATTACCTTGGTAAGAAAAAGAAAAGCCATATTTGACACAGTCTAGAGAGGCAGCCTGTCTCCCACTCTTGCCTGTGAAGCAGGAGTGTTATTTCAGACCAGCTTATGTTTGGCAGCAGCCTGACATGTGATTTGGACAGAGCATTGGAAGTGAACACGGTGAGCTCATCTGCTTGTGGCATCCTGAGCAAGCTGGCCTTGCAGAAAATGCAATGGACAAAAAGCAAGGATCTCTAGAGAAACCTTGCTATAAAACTAAACTTGCTGGTCTTAGAGGCCTCATATGTCCAAGGATTCTAGCTACTCAGGAAAGTTATCTACCATATGTTCTGGTAAGTAAAAGGAATAAGTACATAATGTACTCTGACTTGTATAAACAACTAAAGTTTTGGCTTTTTTTTTTTTCCTCCTAAACATACTCTATAATATCTTTCTTCTCCAGCTTGTCTTGGAAGTTTCTTGTTTTCTGAAACCATTTTTCCTCTGGGCAAAAGAACCAGACTATTGGCCTTAGCGACTCCTTAGATCACCACGTAATCTGGAATGCACAAAACCCTACTGAGGATTATACAACAGATTTTAACTAAATAGTTCTTATGCTGATTTCTGATACTTTTTCTTTTTTTCTTCCAACCGAATTGTTCTGCCATCATTTATGATTACTTGGCATTGTTGCTGGAAAGAAATGGGATGTTGGCAGATCCTATATGTAAATAGGCTTTGCCAGAACAATGACACTTGGAATCCTAATTTACTCAAGGGAATAATCAATTCTCTGTCAAAGCAGCTTCCATGTGAATAAAAGACTTACATGTGTTTATGTGCCCCTTTCAAAATTTTTGCTCACTTAAAAAAAAAATCTGTAGAAAGCTTCTGAATACTTCTTCTCATAGGAAAAGTATTTCTGTTTCCTTATAGTTCCTGAAACACTGTCTCACTTTACACCTCTGAAGTGTCTGATGCAAAGATTATGATTGGAAAGCTGCCAGGATCAAGATATTTAACCTATCTTACCACAGATATCTAGCCAAGATAACACAGAACACTGCTCTGCAGCACACATAACTTGACAGATTTTCTTTTAGTTTCTTTCTCTAAATAAGAGAAAGAAAAAAAATCTTTGGGGTTTTAAACAGAGTCTGTATCAAATTCCCCATTTTATCTGAAAAAGAACTAAGTCACAAACACCTCACAGTTTCTGGTTCAGTAGAAATTAACTATGGCTTTGTTTGTTGACCAGAAAGTAGTGCCTCCTATTTCATCATGTTGGCCCACAGCATCCGAGGTGGATGTTGATGGCATGATAATAAAGGTTGAACCTGTCCACCAACATTCCATTTTGCTGCTGTGTGACAGATGGCAGTAGAAGGGCACTCCGACAAAATGGCATCAGACATGAAAGTGCATATGAAGCAAAGGGATGAAATTGGATTCCAGCATGCAGAAAAAAATTCCACCTATTGACATTCATTGACACTTACTGAATGTTTATGGAGACCAAACAGTGGATGTAAGCCTAAAGAGTGGCACATTTCAGCAGCAGTGACCATAGGTCACCTCTGCTGGTACAGATTTTTACAAGCGCAGCATGCAGGCTCTTGTTCACTGCTGGAAAAAATATACAGTTAATGGTGGTGACTATGTTGAAAAGCAGTGTTTTGTAGCTGAGAATTTGCTCTACCAAATAGCTATATTTTGTTCTTTGTATTTTGTCGTTTCCATGGAAACAAATAAAAGGCATTACTTTTGGAACGACCCATGTACATCTCTACTGAGGCATACCAAGTGTGGAGCAATATTCTATGGATATTTTCAGCTCTTGAACTGCCTAATTTAGTGAGCACGCTGACCTTGCTGAAAAATTTTTAATTAGGTATTGTAGCTTGACTGTTGTTATAAACAACCCAGGTATTTCTTCCATACAAGCAGTGTACACCAATTGTTCTGCCCTTAAACAATACAGACAGCATTATTTCTTCTATCCAGTATAAATGATAACAAAAATAAGATTTTTCAGAATGAATGTTAAAGGTAACTTTCTTATTCACAGTTATTTTTTCCTTTTTTTCATAGCCTGTGTACCTGCTCTGTTTCTATTTGATCTAAGGACAAATTTCCTTTTCCGATCTGACTGGTTCTTGTCTTTCAGGTACATCTTATTTTTTCAGAAGACAGAGGTCTTTAAAACCTTACATAACCATTAGCCATATAAACCTCTTCAGCTTTATCATTTTCTTCTAGATCAGCTCTTAGTAAAGAAAACAACAAGAAAAAAAAAAAATCTACCTACTTGAGGGAGCTGAGCACACACAGCAACTACTCAAAGGCTTCTGACTGAAGGCACTACAGGATTCTACTATTCAACAGTATTACCTTACCTAATAAACTTTAAGCTCTTATCTATGCCAGAAAACTTAAAAGATAAATTAAATATTGAGTGTGTGCTTAAAGCTCAGTAGGCACTCTTAACAATCCCATGTGCGAACACTTCTATTCTGGAACCAGTCTCCTCATTCCAATTAGCTTAATTCACTTTAAGATACTTTATTATATCCATTTTCACATTCCCCTGAAATGCAGTTAGAAAATTTCACTTGTGACAGTCCCATGAGATGGTTAGATACAGAAATGGGTACAAAGTGAAGATAGTTTTTTTTTTTTTCCAATTACTACAGTCAAGTTACAAGGACATAATGCACAATAGGTACAGTGGTCCTCTCTCAAGAAAACACTTTAATTATAGGTTGCTGGCAGAGATCCAAAGGAAAGCTGGCTATCATTACTGGCTGAAGGCTTTGATCTAGTTAAATTCAGAAAAAGCAATGCAAAGCGGACAAAGCAAAGTAATTACCATTATCTGGAGGAAATACAACAATACTAGAGCTGGTCTTTGCTCTTCACAAGAGATGTGTTCTTTTGTTAAGGCAGCAGGCTTGACCTCTGTGTATTCATACAGCTAGGTCAGAGCATGCACAAATATTTAGCAACCTTTCTTTTCTTACAAACAATGCTTAGCAGGGCAAACATATGTTTGATGACTGTCATTAACCATATATTTGAGGGGAAAGCATCTGCTCTACAGCACGTACACAATTCTTTTGTGTGTATTCCTATGTGCAACTATGTACCTCATCTATGTGATATCAATGATTATTAAAGATGGTGTGACACAACAGCAACTGCGTGAGCAATGCAACTGAGTCCCAACTATTATTTGGAAAAAATAACTCAAGGACAAATGCACACAAACAAGCTCGTGAGAAAAATATATATATATATTGGGGGAAAAAAATCCCTAGGAAATTGCAATTTCATGCAGGTAAAACGTTCCCCCTGCCCCACCCTTTTCACCCTAAGAACACATTGCATCTAATCCCCCATACCATTAAATACTATCTCCTGAGAAAAGAACAACCTACCTGCAAGCTTTGTTGCCATTTACTAAGTGTGTATCTAGAGCAGGAGGGAGACAATTTGCTGCCCATGGAACGACAGCATCCCCATGCAGTTATTTCAGCACCTTTATTAATTATCTCAGTCACCTTTAGAGGTATCTATCAGAACCTTGCCCTAGAGCTGGTGACTGCTGCACTCCCAGAACAGTCCCACTTGAAATGCCCAGGCTGAGAACAGCTGTATCAGTGCACCAGCTCTGCTGACTATACGCAAAACACTACACCATTCCCATAGATAGGCATGGTGTACAGAGGAACTCAGTGAAGACTCTTGAAGCACTGGGTGACTCACGCTCATTTATGATTCTCTTGCTTGTCTCTTGCAGAGAGCAGGGTGCCACCATTTATGTGTTTCACTTTCTGAAATGGTGGATTACATTAAAATTTGAGATGTAAACATTTTGGCTCATAAGAAAAATACTGCATTTCACCATTAGTACTTCCAAATTGCATACTTCATTCTGCACATAAACTGAGAAGGACTTTTCTGAGATGAATTTGTTTTGGTACAGAAAAATGAAAACATTTTGGGGCAAGTGCATTGCAAAATGCCTCCAACACATCTCAAGTTCAGCTTTTCACATTACTGGACTATTGACCCCAGCCAATGTTATTTACAACTGCAAATTTTACAGTGTTATTTCATAATCTCCTAAGGAAACATATTTCCTGTCCTTTGGGGAAGAGAAGAAAATTTATTACAAGGAACACAGAATTGGTCAACCATTCCTGACAAGAGACTGGACCTCTTCAACTTCTTTTGAAGTATTTATTCCTGAGGAAAAAAAAAAAAAGCTGGTTTTGTGGAGCATTGCCAGACTTTCTTTTGTAGCTTATGTCACAAAATCTTAAAGATTTTGTGGGAACTCATTTTCTGATCATATTTTCTGACAGTTGTTTGAAAGTGTGTTTAGTATCCCTTCTTGTAAGAATTTTGGAATGCTTCAGTAAAATGCAGATACAGAGATGTTTCCCTTCACTTTCAAAATGATGGACTTCAGTGAATTCTTAGCATCACTAGGCATCTTTAATTATTTTTCAAGGAGAGGTGAATCATTCTTTTTTGCAGGTTCATGAATTATGCATTGTATTGGATACAATGCTCAGTCATGTGATTGTTAATACATCTCTCTCATACACGCAGTTCTTAATCATCCAAGGCTGCCGTTTTTCTGAGGCAGCTGAATAATTTCTTCTATTTCATCTGAGGGTTTTGAGCTTCCCTGCTGAATGGCACTCTCTTAGGCCTGAATATGAAGGCACCCGTCCTACCAGTTGCTCAGCATCTGAATCCTGCTTGAGGACATTGGGGCCCTAAGATACCACCTGAGCAGCATGGGTATGTTGAGCAGGAGGATAAAACTCTCTGCCCAAAGGTGTCAGGATACCCAGGGTGAAGCTGCAACCACTACCTGCACTGCAGCAGTTCTTTGCTTCTGAACCTCCTCAATCCCCACCTTGCCCACGCACTACCCAGGCATTTTTTCCACCTAGCTTCATGCCAAGTTATTAGCAGGGGCTTTGTTTATCTTCATGTTTTACTATTATCTTCGTACACCCACTAATTCAGCAGGCTTTGGGACATAGCCCAAAGAAACAAGCATTTTTTTTTTTAAAAAAGATATGTCTAAAACAGTAATATATAAATGAGTTTGAGGTTATCAGCTATATGAATATCGCAGACCAGATACTATTTTGTGTTTGATACAGTGCTTGTTCCTTATTTCTTTGCATTTTCCCTCTCGCAACAGCAGTAAAGAGACTTTTCCCCCCGTGGTTTTGTTAGAGGAGTAAGATCTTATTGAAAAAAAATTACTACATCTCAATATTTTCAGGCCCAATATAAAAATGTATGTTGACCTAGCATATTTTGCTTACTGGTTATATATTTCTGCAGATATAAATCAGGTTTATGTAAGGAACAGAAAAGCAAATTTCAGGAAATTGCAGAGAAATATGATACAACTAGGAAAATAAAAATCAGTGTAGCTGATCAACAGACCTCAACAAAGGTGGCACTTCAGGATTTTTAAAACTGGGGGGAAAAGCAGAAGTTCAAGGTTTTTTTTCGTAAGCAGACTATAGTCAATATTTTTTGAGAGATTACATTTCTCATTCATTGAATAATTATCCATAGATGCAATATGCTTCTTGAATACCCAAATTTGACACCCTAGATCATTCACCATCTCTGGATTTGAATGCACTTGTCTCACATTACTAATTTCTAATCTTCCTGCATGGCAGTGAGCCTCAGACTCCCATTCTTGTTTTGCTTCAGCAAAATGTCATTCTGACAAATTGGTGTAATGCAGGACAATCTCAAAGGAACATTTGGATGTATTTATACATTTTACTGGGCTTAAAATGAACCACAAATACAGAAAATAAAAATTAAAATGAACTCCTTGTACTCTGAATAGAGAAAAGAGGGATAAGCTGAGGCACATCACTCACAGGGAAGGAAGATGATGTCCTTTTGCAAAGAAAGATTGCAAATCATTGCTCTACATCCTTATCCCAGAACTCTCTGCTGCCAAATATAACTTTAATAAACTGACTACCCAAACTAAACCATATAAATGGAGTGTCTACTGCATTATGAATAAAGCCCTCTTAACAGCACCAAAATCTGTTCAAATTCAATATACATATTCTTCTTACTGATACTGAAATGCTTCCCCAAACTCCTGAACCTAAAACCTGTGCCAGGAAAAATAGCACTGTGTGGATGTTTACCCTGTAGCAGGAGTGATCACTATGAGGTCCATAAGCAGTAGTACCATAGCATGTTTACAGTGCATCTTGAGCCAGTGAACTTCCCAGTGCTCTCAGGGCCTTCACCCATCACCTGCCATGGCCTGTGGGCTCTGTGCCTGATGGCTGTTCTGCAGAAAGTCTCATGCTACAATTTTGCAAAAAATCTGTGAACCCCCAAGCTATTTAGGCTGCATTTGAAACAGCACTTCCTGGACTGAGAAAGGCTGTATTTTTAACATTCCAGTCCAGCTTGACTGCAGGAATGAAATATTAACTTAGCCAGCAAATATGCCATTTCAGGGAATGCCCCAGGCCCTTGTCTGGCTAGAATAGGTTTCTATAGCTGCAGCTCTCTTATTTTATTCCTTCCTATTGTCTGATCAAGAGTCTTTCTAAGTTCCTGTCTACATTATCAGTTTATGAAGAGGGTTAGATAGGAAATTCATTACAGATGCTGCTATTAAGTGGTTTACCTCTGCTGAATTTCTGCTTTTCTGTTCAATTTGCTCCTTTTTACTCCATTAAATCTCTGCTACAGAACTGCACAGTGGTCACATGGTAAAAATACAGCATGCCATTTATGAAAACAAGATTTCATTAAACAGTGATCAGTATAAATCTTCTGTGTAGGGAAGGAAACTCATCTCCTTGTGGTGTAGTGTACACCTGGTATTCAAAGCATCCCTGCAAAAGAGGACATAAAGCAAAAGAGTGCACCATGATACCTATTACTGCGGAATATATAAGGGTTCTTAAGCATTAACCGAGTGCTCAAAGGAAGAATTAGTTTGAATAAGGCCACTTGGAAAACAAGTTCGAGTCACCCCATGAACTGAGCAAAGTTCACCTGGAAGAGAATTGGTTTTCCAGATTTCCTTCATTCCATCCCCTGCACAAACTCACATTTCCATAGCACAGATTGTAATGTCTGGCTAATTTTTGATGCAATAAGCATGTTTTAATTCTGTATGAACACAATATTTTCATGAGTTGATATCATGCAGGTCACTGATTATTCAAATAACTTCAAGGAGCTTTGCATATCTCTGCTTTAAGAAGTAGTGCTGTAATTTTAGATATTCTCCTCTTAATGGAAGCAAACTACTTGTTAATATCACGCACAGCATCATCTGCAAATAGCACATTGCTGAACTAAAAGGCTTTAATGTATTAGACCAGTGGACAAAGAATCAGTCTCCATGGCAACTCTATATTAAGTTTTCTTGCTACAACAATTGTGAAGACAATTCAACCAACTCATTTGAGCTGAATTCTTCTGTATTTCTAAATGACTCTCAAATATTTCTTCTTCTGACTTTTTGTCTTAGTTTTAGGAGAAAAAACATAGCAAAATGGAAGGCTGAATGAAAGACTGACTTTGGGAATGTCAGTGAGCCATTCTACAACCCTGATTTAAAAAAGAGAAAACATTACAGTTTAAATATGTTAAGTGTTAAACACAGAACCTACCCATGAAGCCCAGGCAGAATCCACCAGCTAGGGCTATGAAGAATTTATAATATCAGTTCACTTTTGAAATTTCATTACATATGAGGGACAAAGTAGAAATCACTTGCTACCAACTGCCTTCTGCACAATGCTCCCTTATATTAGAGGCTTTCCCTAAAAGCCTTTTAAGTCAGTTCATAACTGGATATCCAAATACACCACTCTTTCCAGCTTTGAGCTGACCAGAGCTCTTTGCCAGGTCAGTCTTAGAAGTGGGTTGGCTGGTGTGAATATCCATATACTTGATTCCTGTGCTGGATTATTCCAATGTAACCAGAGAAAGAAACAAATGTTCCTTAGAAAACTCCATCTGATACAAACACAGCTACTCACCAGCTGAGGCCACCATGAGATACAATAGCATAGCTCCAATCTCTGCACTGACTGCCCGCTAAAAATGGGCAAGTGTGCAGTGTCATCCCAGGTAACTGGACTATCTTGGTACTGACCTTTGCTGTCTATGAGATCACCTCTCTGCCTGTGACCACTGATTTCTGTAGCAGCTCCTTTCCACTGAAACCAATGATTGATAGACAAACATGTCACAGTGAGGAAAAGACTTCACAGAATAGTAGGTAAAATTTTGGTTGTAATTTCTGATGACAGTGAAAGCACAGAAATTCAGTGAGATTATATTGCCTTCCACTTTTCCCAATTCATTAACTGAAACAAAAATTGGCTGACTGCTGCCTCCAGAAAAGCAATAGGTAATGGAAGAAAGACTCCTGAATATTATTACCGAGTGGTTCAAGTACACAGAAACATGACTTGTGAGAGAGCCTACATAGCCTGTGACACAGGTAGATATTGTAATCTGCTGCAAAACCCCTATGGTATTCATATTTTGATCATCCTTTTTCTGAGCATAAAGTTCAAATGAGCCCAGATCTTCAGAGCAACAGCTGAAGTGGACCTTGCAATTTATTATCCACACTGCTAAAAACATTAGCATAATATATCTCTATTTGTTATGAAATAGCATCTGCATCCCTTTTTATACAGCCTGAAACAATGATAAATTAATTACTTAGTAGGGTCTGTGCTTGCTACACTAATAATTAACACAAGTATCAGTGAAACTGAGACTTACTGCAGTAGATTTAGTCCTGAGGTTAAAACTGTTCATTCACCTAAATTCACTTAAAAGAAGAATCAGATTACACTGAAAAAGCTGAGAGTTTTAAGTATATTTAAAGCTTTAATGCTTTATTTATAAAATATTCAAGCAGGAACACAGTGTGTGGTTTCAGGTTTCCATTAATATACTTCGCATGTATCCATTTGTGCTTATTAAAAAACCCACACAATTTAATCTGACCATCTCAAAGATACATAGGTGGAATGTCTTCAGTTTCCAGGTCACATCTAATTATTTTAATGAATTGATACTACAAAGCTACAACAACATCCCAAAACCACACCAACCTGCATGACCAATTAAAATTTGAGCTTGACTCACTCTGATCTTTCCAGTCATTACGTGTGTTACTCCTTAATCCCTCTTTCCTGTAACATCTTTAGGTTTGACTGCAGAATGTGGGCAAAGTCATTTAAAAACATGAGACACCAAATGTCTACAGGTAAAATGTCTTTGAGCAATGAAGTGTCCATTTATTTTAAAAGCAGTGAGGTTTAATGGAACATTACTGAAGCTTTTAATCTTTTCAAGATATTTCATGCAGGCCTTTTCTCCTG
Source organism: Tragopan temminckii (assembly GCA_028571105.1). NCBI lineage: Eukaryota > Metazoa > Chordata > Aves > Galliformes > Phasianidae > Tragopan > Tragopan temminckii. The sequence continues at coordinate 51,012,300 of JAOWBP010002392.1, forward strand.
GGAGCCCTGTCTGCAGAGATCCTAGAGCTGAACTGCAGTCAAGCTGCTATATGAGCAAGCACTGAAGTAGTTCATGCTTAAATTAAATTGCAGAAACCTCACAGCAGAAAACTACAGTTACAAAAAAAACTTCACATAAAAGCCTTTGTCTTTAATTTCCTTTAGAAGATTAGAGGCTTAATTACAATGACTTGAAGCAGGGCCAAACCCTACTTCCAGTGAAGTTAAAATGGCTTCACAAGGACCAAAGTTTTGTCATCAGCATCAGCCCATACATTGCAATAATGCTCTTAACCTCAATCTCTATGGTCAAAAGACTTCTTTCCTCATAAGCAGAATTTATTACCTCTCATTCACTGACTCAGTAAGTATAGTTTCATTGCTTTGGAATCAGAAGTGAATTGCATTCACAGAAAGCAACCCCATGAAAGACACTGTTTGCAAGAGCTTAATTAAACATACCCAAGACCTACTGTGTATTTGAGCTACAGGTACATAAAGCAAGCAAAATTACCTCCTCTCTGTACTTACCATCTCTCAGGATCACAACACTCTTTCTGTTAAGTTAAGCTGTGCCTATGTTAATAGGGTCAGCTAAGCATCATATTCTTCCCTTTGAAAGGTTTCTGTTACCCTGTCCCTCCTTCTAATGCAAAAGATTTTCTAATTCCAGAGTTCCAGTTAATTCTGTATGTCTGTGAGATAGTAAACAACACTTGGTTTTCGATAAACAAGAGCATACTCTGAAGGGGAGTTGTAGGACAAATGATCACATTCAGAGTATTCTACATTTAAATAAGATTTTCTTTACAGCTAGATTATATTTTTCAAAATAGTATTTAAAAAATACTACAGTGGGTGCCCCTTCAGGATTGGAAAGGCAAGGAGTTTGTATGCCAAAAGCTCAGTATTCTATAAGTAGTTTCAAATAAGAGTTATTTCTCCTGTGATGTAGGTGACTAATTAATCATCTGAAGTTGACACATATCTAGAATATTTACTAAGCTTAATGAAAAGTACTTTTTAGGAGCTATATTTTAATCACTAGCTCACTCCAAATGCAATTTACTACAAAGCCAGCAAATATGATTACGCATGTAATTCTGATGTGAATACATTATAGTATTCACAAATGTAATATAGATCTAAAAACTACAGTGTAATTCAAACACAACGGGAAGTTACCTACACTAAGAAAATCAGTGTATTTTTGAATCCTCATTTTTGCTTCAATTTGTATTCCCACACAGACAACTTTCTCATTTCAAAACACACTTTTCAATTAGAATACAGCATATCACAGCCCTTCTATGTTAAAAACAACAGTTTCAACTGCCTTTGTAATTCTTTAAATTAGACGTTTAACAGTCTCATGCTTTGTTGTGTGAGAGATAAGTACAAAATTGTTATTCAAAATCCCAAAGCATTTAAGAAATCAGTGAAGAGTTTGGTATGCTCATGAGGGTGTAAATGTACATGTGTATGTACATACTCACCCACATAAGACATTCTTTTAAGTCAGCAAAATACTTGAGGTTTCATGTAAAAAATGAATAAGCAGAAATTATGATCATAAGGTCTGGGTGTTGAAGATAGAGCTTGCTCAGCTCCAGGGGTGACAGGATGCCTCACTCAGATATAACCCACCACATGACTTAAGGTGCGTGCTCTCAACAGATCTGGAGGACATCAGCAGCCCTGGAGCCACACCAGAGCCACTTTGGTCCTCCTGCCTCTCCCAAGGTTACTAACTTGAATATACTCAAGTAATACAGCAGTTATGCATTTTCCAAAGCTAAAGGGGTCTCAGTGGTGGCTCAGTTAAAGCGCAGGACAAGTAAACAGAGTAATACAGTCTTATCTAAACTAAGGAGACCACTCTAGTCTCTGCATGAGCACACACGCTTAAAAGGCACACCTCAGGTGCCATCTAGATAGCAGACAGATGAACTTATTTTTAAAGTCTGAATTTATCCAGAGACCAATTTAATTTAACCGTTATGTATTACTCCAACAAGCATTCATTCTTTGAATTCATTACTCCTTTTTTCAATTCTGCTTATCCAGTAAATAAAATCACTAAAAATAATTAAAGGAATAGAGTATTCATCCAAAAGAATTTTTACTTTCATACAGATAATTTAATTAAATCAGATTCTAATCCAGTTAGTGTTCAAACTTGACTCAGACAGCCCTAAAATGTATTTGTTCCATCATCCACATATCTATTTAAAAGCCTAAAATAAATCTTTTCATTTTCCACATCTCCTAACAGTAATAATTATAAAACCAGAGAGCTTTTTTTTTTTTTAAACAGCTATTAATATATTTCAGGAAAAGTGAGAATGATTATCCCCATTTTACAGGTGGGAAACATTTTCCATTTCATTAATGATGCCCTCTTTCTTCACACTTCATTAAGTCACTCACAACAGCATAAAGGGATTATGAAATAGTGCCATGATAGTATTCGTTGCGTGCACATTTCTTCATCATTTTGCTCTAGAATAACTTGTTTTAGTGCAGTCTTGAACAAGCTTTAGGAAGAAATATAGAAACTTATTAATGATATTCAAATCTACATGTGACTAACTACAACTCAAGTAGAAACCCCCTACCATGTAAAGCCAAACTGAGAAATTCTTAATAAATGTAACTTCATGAATGGCAAGGAATGGCACATAAGCTATTTAATTCACAAGATTTCAGAAAGTGAATGAAAGACAAAAACAACTTATTTTATTCTTCAAAACACTTGACATTTTAAGATTTACCCCCTGAAAAGTTTCCAACTCTTAATTTGGTGTGACTGATCACACACAAGTGTAATCCTTAGCTGTTTGCCCTCTTACAAAAAAACACAAATTCTGTCTTGGATTCAGCCCATATATAGATATGCATCAATTCCAAGAAATGTGGCTCAGGCATCATCTGAAGATAACAAGATAAATAGGCTGTTGACCAATTGAACTTTCTGCTTATTTTCACTTTTTTAAACAACTGAAATTGCTACTGTGGCCACCATAGCCACAGCGTTTGTGTTACTTCTCTGAGTGGCAGCTGTAAAAATGCCATAGCAGCCTTGAAAACAGAACTTGTATGGGAGAAGTACAGTAGAGAAAAGACAGTGAAGCACAATGATAGTTTTGAGTAGCTCCATGGAAATTCAGCTTCATTTCCATGCTACCAATTACAGCTAGCAGAGTTTATTCAATTTCACTTCAAGCCTCTCTCATTCTGCTGGCCAATAAGATCTAGAAGAGTGTAAAGCAGAAAATAAGTGACTCAGTTTCAGGGAGATGTGTTAAATCATCTGTCCCAGCCTAGGCTTAAGATGGCAGCACAGACACTTCTGGAGCTCTGGAATATTACAGCTGCTGGCAAACTGGCCTTTTAGCTTTGTTCACCATGGAGTCTGCTTCTACTCTACTGGAGTTTTCATACCTCTTCTGCAGTTATCCCAGTTACACTAAAAGCTATTTAAGAAATACAGAAGGAAAAAAATACTAATTGTCTGCTTCATAGCTATATTCTGTATCATTTTATCACCTTTAAGCATACGCTGTCATGCCTATGAAGTCAACTATTTGGGGCAGAGATTGTTTATAGTATTTTTCATACAGGATTTCCACAGCTTTATACACTTTATACAAAATATATGAAATATTTGTTGTTGACAGGAAATGCTGTTAGCATAGCTGCTTGTTAAATGAACACCTACTTAAGGATCTTTTTACTTAATAACGGCCTAGCTTTGAGACATCACTTCATTCTTTCAACAAGGGTAGCGTGCTAATTCATAACAGGGAGAAATTCAGCAATGAAAGTATAAAATTTTTTACATGTTTTAATGTCACAATGTGGAAACCTATATTTAATCATATAATAACTTTTGGCATTTATTTCCTATTCTAAATATTTTGAAACTGTACACATGGAGACATTTCTGGTTTCTAAAAACACTTTCATTTCTTAAAGACTCCTCAGCTCCTGTCAGGAAGGATCACCCATTTGTCAACATTACAAAAGCTCTGTAGTGGAAGTAGTAAGACTACTGAATTTGAATCAAGGGCATAGAATGGCAAGAAACTCTTTTCAGAAAAAGGAGTGGCTTCTATAACATCACAGTGTAACACGAAGTATTGGCAACACACTGAACACACCTACCTGTGCAAATAAACAAAAGCTTCTGTTTATGAGAAGCTGATTTAAGTACAATTTCAAATATGTAGATTGATGGGCAACATTCTCCAGCATAGTTAGTAAAAAAATCTCATACGAGCACTGACAGTTTAAATTTAGCTGTTATAGTGAATATTAATTTTCTAGAGCACTTCTCTGACACATTTATAATCCATTATAATCTTAATTATAACATTAATATTTGTTCTCTCATTCTATCTCTTTGAACTGTAATTTTGTCATCTCTTAGAAGCTGATATGATTAATATTTTCCAGAAGTGAAATAATACATGTATTTGACAGCATGTTACTACTCTTCTGCATCGCTGGTGAAAACTTTATTGCTTCTCTAAGTAACATGAGGAAAGACTACCCATATTTCCACTCAGGAACTCATAAATGGAATTGAGAAATCTCACATACTCCTGCCATGTTCTCCACAAATAGAAGCCTCAGAAGACTTGAGATGTTGCCTTTTCCTTAATCCCTGTGTGTTTCACTGTGTCATTAGTCTGCCTGGAAACCTCAGTCTCTAAGGTTCAGAAGATCTCACTACACATTAGTACTACCTCACCAAGTAAGAAAAACTGGGTGTCAAACAGAAATATTTTGGTAAGAATTTGGAAGGAAAAAAGAACTTTATGAGGAGAGTAAGATGAGTATGGGTTATGTGAGGATCTGGGAGAATAAAAATAAATCACAACAGGCAAAATAAGAGATGGCAACGCACTGAAAAGGAGAAAGAAGATGAAAAAATAAGATTTACAGTAAGAAAAGAATTCACAATAAGGTTGGAAAATTATATGAAAAGCAAAATAAACAAGAAAGAGGGGAAGACTTATCTTATGACATGTTCCATCTGTTCATATTCTCATCCTCTATTAGTCAAGCATAATAGCCACAATTCAAGTTGCTGGAAAAAAGACATTGCCTTCCAATTTGTTAATTGAGATTTTTAATTTTTTTTTTTAAACACTTGGTTGAATTTTCATCTTTAAATTGGAAGACAGTTTAAAATAACAAAGAGACACACTCTACTTTGAAAGAACTTCCTCAAGATCATAATCATTTTTATTCAATACACTTGGAAAATATTCAGCATATATTTAAGTTAGTAAAGAAAGGAGCTTTATATTCAAGTTAGCTCTTAATTTTAGAATATAATACTTCTTAGTAAACAGTACTTAATGAAGCACTGAATGCTCAGATTAAGTTATTTTCAAATGAACTGAAATCTCAGAGGATTTGTGATGTGGGTCATAAAAGTATTTCTGGTCTCTTGCTGGATTTGCTTTTGGAGATCACCCTCTTCTCATTTCATTCTTTACCTCTCACTCTCATTTGTATTTGCAAACCAAACTAAATCAAGAATTTTCTCACCTTCCACAACTTTTCCCACCAGATATTACAAAATTGCTTTTCTATCCCTCTGATACTTTTGAAGAATTATGATTCAAAAGACAATCTTCACCATAGGAGTTCATATCTCTCTTCAAGTCACTTTATCTTCTTCCCAACTGCAAACCTTCTGGAGCACAAGGTGTAAGAAACCCTTAAGGATTGTTTATAGAGATGTTTATTAACTATAAGGTTTGAAGAATATCCACTTTTTTTAAACAAGGTATCCTACTTCCTATTTATTCCTACCCTAATCTTGTTGAAGTGTATTGAGAAAAATGTCTTAATAAAGATTTGTGATAGCTGGTGTCCACCAGCTATTTTCTATCATACAACTTTAAATCAGACCTGTTTTTATAATCTTCATTTCCACTAAGAAATACTTCTATCTTTATGTATACATATAATACATTTATCTTATTGTACAACAATGTTAGGTTCTGCATGAATCCAGTTATTTATGGTCTCTAATTTAGATATTTAAATAACTACAAACATTTCCATACATAATTGTTCACCATATTAATATATTTTCTGTTACATTCCTGGAAGTGTTACATGCCCATTATTTTCATTTGCAAAGGAGAACCAAGGCACTGAGATAACAGCTATAGCATGTCAATCTGTGTTAGGAAATTGAACACATGTTCCACCAGCACCACAGCTGTATAGACTAAAAGAGTTTGTGTCCATATTTTAAACAGGGTTCCCACAGAAACTTTTAGAAATGGTCCTCTGCCAGCCCTCACTCCTAAAGTAACCCCAGGAGTAGTTTATAAAGATTCTAATTAGAACAGACCAAAAGAATGACAGAAGATTCAAACATGGCTGTGGATTAAGAGATCCAACTCCAGTGTCCAGCAGTCTGCAGCTACATTCAAAGTCTGCTAGTACACTTTTAGCTGAAAAACCAAACAGCTGATAAGAATGTCTGGTCTTCACCATGGGCAAAAGAAGAGAATTTTATCTGAGACTGCCAACATACGTAAGCTAACTTGAGAGAAGATGAGGAACAACAGTCTGTCACTGTTCTTAAGCAAAATTCTGATTTTCCCTTGAGATGAGAATGAGCCCTGTAAGAACTCTCAAGGGCAGCTACATATAATTACAGATACAAGTGCAAGCAAGAGAATTGGCTGAGAAATGAGGAGAAAAGGAAGGTGTTATTCCATTCTTCCTTGTTCAAAAGCCTCCCTGTATAGCAAGGGTGCAGCTGTTGAAATCAAAACAACTGCTTCCTTCAGAAGGAGCTACAGTGCTTCAGCTGCAGCCAAATCAAGTTCCTTACTTTTGCTGAGTTTAGCATAGCAGAACTGTTACTGTGTTCCTCTTATTTGCTGTAAAGAGACTTTGGAATTATAAATCACAAAGTCTTCAGTGAACTGTTATCAGGAAAAAAAGACCAGCCTACAGATTTTCTAACTTCTATAATAATTACAAGCTGTCGTTTTTATTCAGATCTTGACTCAGATCAGATTCAAGTTACAAAAGCACATTTTTCCCTGTGTGGTAAGACAAAAGTCAACTCAGGTAAACCTGTAGCTGAACTAAAAATTGGACCTAGGACCCTAGCCCGTAGACTACTGATCCTTTGTCAATAGCTATATTTTATATTCCTCAAATAAATGATTCTAATCAATTTCCATCTGATGAGAAAGAGCTCCTTTCCTCTGAGTGCATTCTGATATATTACATGGGATGAACAGGGTACATTTTAGCATACTAAATCAACAGTCATTATTCCTCTGTAATAAAGATTACATCACTCCTGCAGACTAAATGCTTAAGTTACACTTAATAAGAACAATAGGGAGAATCTAAAAAACACAGTCAATACAAAATACTGTCAGTAAGGCCTGGAGCAGGCCCAGCAAAACCGGACTTAAAGTTAATCTAAAGAGAATATTGACAAGCTCAATACAGTGCAGCTCCTCAGCTGTCAAAGAACAGCTACGTCACAATCACAGGACTACTCTAGGTAGAAAGGTAATATCAAAGCTACTCAGTCAATGGAAACACACCTATAAACTTCAGTCATTTTAGGACCACAGCTGTAAGAAAGATGAACCAGAAAGTCAAAAAGTTGATTCCAGTACTAAGATTTTGTACCTCACTATAAAGTGTCACAACTCCCATTAAATGTGATGCATTGAAAACATGGAACCTAGACTAATCTTCTACACAGAGACAAATTAACCGCAGCACCATGAAACTATAAAAATAGATATTTCTCTTTTGCAGAGAATTAAGGAGCCATAGGATGGGTATGGACTCAGCTAAAAAATATCAGTGTGTTTTCAAAGGATTCATTTAGACATGGATCATATTCATTCCCATTCAGTTATTTAGTTTCACCCTGAAACTAACAATTAAAAGAAATAAGCTCAAGTGACCTGTCTCAAACATACAAATAATTCCAATAAACTAATCTGTCACCAGAAAAAAAAGGTGCTTCTACTGGGTTATATGAGTACTACATAGTCATGCAAAGTCACAAATAAGATACAGTCCTACTACTTTTTCTTGTGGTCAATTCATTCAAAGCATTTCATTTGGACTCTTGCTCTAACAACACTGTATACCCAGTGCTGCACAACCAGGACTTGGCAATATGCTATATTGCCATCTGGTTTTGTTTACCATGGATTTTAAACTATTAAACATTTATTAAAGACCTTATTGGTTAAACCATCTTCAATAGTTGTTGTTATTATTTATTAATCATAATACATCCACATAATTACTTACAGCCTCCTTCTAGTACCCTTACTCACACTGAGTAATAGTTTAGGCCATGATACATCCCTACAGAACAAACCACAAGTTTGGCTGGCACTCAGCAGAGATTTGGGAAACAAAAATGGTTTCTCTGTAGCATTTGCACAAGGTGTAGTCAGTTAAACAGTTACATGCACGTACATGTGCATGCGTGTGTTTCAATTTCCCAAAAATTTCTCTAAGGTTCCAATTATTAATTTTGGTTAGAGATTTATATGTTACTAACTTGTCTGAGATAATGAATTGGCAGGAAGGGCCAAATTATTGCTGCTGTGATTAAATCAGTGTCATTAACCCAAATTGTAAAAGGCAGGTATGTTTTGCTTCTTAAGATACTTTTTTTTTCTGGTGCATTATTCAATGCCTACTACTGTCTTTGGCCATTTTATAACACAGACCAAGATTCACAGCATTTCTTCAGACAGAAGTATCCGCTTCTTTGTAACTTGGAGAACTAAGCATCAGATGGCTCACTTGTTTAAATTATCCCAAGATGAAGATGCAACCTGCCATAAAATACATCTTCACTGTTTTAAGGAAATTGTGGGTGGGCCATTCAGTAAGGAAATCTCTCAAAAAAAATATACACTGAAAGTTTTGACTTAATGTAAACAGAAGATAAACAGCCCTCAGAAGTGTCTTTCTCCACAATACACATAAGCCAGGGAAATACGTATGTATTTAAGAGGAAAGAACTCTGACATTGTACAGATAATCAAGAAAGAGATTATTTTGAGAAAATAGCATGTAACACAATTAAGAGCTCTTGAGAAACAAGACATCAGGTCCATGCTAGCCATTTGTGAATGAGGAAGATATGCTACAGTCCTAATGAGTCTGACCCAGACAAGAGATTAAATAACTCGTTCTCTTACCTCAGGCCGGTAAAAATGCACAGGCCAGAACATTTCAATATGTTTATGGCATATTAGAATTGTGTTGTCACAAACAGATGAGAACCTGAGGCACTAGAAAAAAAGTTGAAGATAAGTTAGTTTCCCTAGTTTCATTCAGTTGTCAACAATTAATGCTAAAGGCTTCTGTTTTTTTTTCCTAAATAAATTGTTTTGCTATCCCCAGCACTGGCTCAGCAATTCCCTTACCAACAAAATCCACCAAGAAAACATTTTAGAAAGGTAAATATGTTATCAAGGTAGAGTCAATTGATGTTTACATTTTATTAAAATGCATATGAGCAGAGACTGAGGAAAGGAGACACATAATTTCACTTAAAGAGAAGATTTTCATATTCTCCATGAAGTAGAGCAGGTGAAATTTTGCCTATACATAGAAGAACTGTAACCTTTGAACAAGGAATTTTCTTAGGTGAAAGTGAACTTAGCAGAAACATTCCATGATTAGAACAAGTAGATACTGAGAATAATAGCTTGCACTTTAAAATGCACTTTTATTTCAAGGGCAAGTTGGGTTTTCTTTTTTTATACTTCACCTGGTTATTATTCATAAGTACATGCTACATTAAGATTAGAACCAGGCTTCCCTGCTGCAATTAACATGAATGACAAAAGTGAAAATAAACAGAAAATTCAGGGATTGCATGCATTCTTACAATGTATTTTAAGTCATTTTCTCTAAACTAAGTAATCTTAATTTCAATCACACATAAAAAAACTTGCCTGAAAAGATGCAACATTCAAAACTCAGATGTAATCAGTTCACAGCAGCAGATTAAAAATGTACTTAAAAATATTACAGCATAACAGAATCTTAACAATCTCTCTTTGATTCAGTCAATCCTAATACTTTTATTTTATGATATATTAACAATCAAAAAGATTAACAATATGAAAAGGTAATACAAGAGGTGTAATGATAGAGCAACTAACATAACAGAAAGATATTATAGAGGGGGGAAAAAAAAAAAAAAAAAAAGGACTGCTCACCTGCCTCCAAAGACCTAAGTTCACAACAGAAAAAACCACTAAGAAGAAATACCCAGAAAGAGACCCTTCCCTCGTGGCAATCGACCTTTAAATGAGGTCTAAGAGAGGTGCAGCTAGGCTCCACCCCTTCTGGTCGCACATCTGAATTGCCTTCACCTGTGTTCCCAGGGCTGACCAGCTCTTTTTCCCAGGTGCTCAATCAGTGATTCAGGCCACGACTCAACAGTTCCCACACAGAAACACATTACTTGAACAAGTTTTTTCTGCTCATTAAAACATTTAACCATCTAAATATCTGACGTTCATGAAAAAGAGGAATTTTGGAAGGCAAAATTCTTCAGTTACCTTATTCACAGCTTCTTACAGCTTTTTCAAGCTTTACCTAAACATCCTTTACTTTAAATCTTTTATTTTAGTTTCTACTAACCATAACAAAGGAACATTTATTTACAGGACAGTTAACAAGAAATTCAATTTTGAAATTCCATTGTAGCCCATGAAATAGATCTCATCTTTTAAGAACTAAGTGAAAGTTTAGTACCTGCTGAGCATCTCTTTGGGCAAGATTTATGTACTCCCATCTTCTCAAAATCTCTCAGGCTTGGACAATGAGGTATAACTTGCAGTCAAGCATGCTGTCTAGTATTATTGGTAATGCACTTGGGATTCAATAAATCATATTTTATTTAGCTGAAAAGACTATAACAACTGAACAGATTCCAGTTCATGGAACTTCTAGGAAGCCGTAGGAGATGAAGAGGTTTCTTTAGCTTTTAGTGTTTCCTGTGTTTCAGTTTTATAGTGCATGCTAGAAGGGTTTCCCACTGCTAAAAGTAACAGTCTGGATTAGACAGTCCTTGATTTGTAACTTGATCAACTGTAGATTTGCAATACGACTTTGGGCAAGACTCTTTGAACCAGGCTGTTCTCAAGTGACTTCAGGATTCTTTCTCTGCTAGCAGCATCCACCCTGTCTAATTTTTGACTTCAACATGTATGTGTTACCCTGAGCCCAGGTTGTGCCAGTGACAGCAGTCCAGAGGGCAGTATGAATACTAAAACAACTTAGGAACCCCCCTCTTCATGCTTTAATCCTCTACCTGACAAAAGCAGAGAATAGAAATCCCATCTTTCCTAAATACATGTTCTGAAAACAAAAATGTAACTTAGAAATTAGGAGGTACAGTAATTATAGCAATAACACAGCAGTGATAATACAAAATCCACCTTTTATTACATTATCATATAGGGAAATTTCTTGACAGCTGAATCAAATTAGAAATAAAGATTTTTATCCTGTTCCTAAATGCATTTGTCAAATATTAGATAGAAGTCGTGAAAAATATAAATGACACAAAGAGCATCTACTCTGAAAAGATATCTTTTCGCATGTGCTATTTGCTGTGAATACTTAGTTTCATTATGGCTGTTTTCCACTGAGGTGTTTCTAACATATTATTTAGAGAGCATGCTCCAAAATATCCTGACCATTTAATTTGTAGAGGAGTAGAACAACAACAACAACAAACTATTATGTTTCATGTTTGCAGCTGGAATTCCTAGCTATAATATGTTTTTACACTCAGTTAAATGGAAAACGTGGAAATCAAGTAATTAAGGAATGTATTGTAATACACATACACCAGAGGGCAGAGTAAAGGCCGCTTTTGACATCTCCTGACTTTGAGCATACAATGCAGCAGCACAGCTGAACAGTGAGCATAAGGTTTTTTTGCATTTAATAGAGTATTTATAATTCAAGTCAGCAGTAGCATCTTCCTGATTGTCTTATTGCCAGATGTAATCAGATGTTAAGATAAAGACAGAACGAATTGTAACAGAAATGCTGCTGTAGTAAGAAGAAACATAAAACGTCCTTTGCAATGAGTTAGAAAGTCAACAGCCAACCATAGAGAACTTGCTTGTACACTGTTCTAATCCAGGCCTGTCTCACCAGAGTAAGGATTGTAGGAGTCTCAAAAACAACAATGCTTATTTTAAAGGAGAGACAGAGCGACAAGTTTTTATGAATCACTTCAGAGTAATTCATAATACTTGGAGCGCTGGACAAAGCATCCCACCTGATAGGAATCAATAAGCTGGTGTGATTGCAGCTGTCAAGAGTAATAATTTAAAATGCACATTTCTTAGCAGGCTTATAATATCCTCATGTTCTAATCAATGCACAATGCACTTTTTGGTAATAATTTTTGAAATTTTGATAAGTAAATATGAATCTGAATCAAAAGAAATAGCTGAAACCAAAGGAAAAGACTTTTAAGATATGATGTAAAACTTTTTGTAAATTGTTGGCGCATGAATTTTAATATAACATTTAGAAATTACTAATTCTACTAATACAAATCACTTTGTCAAAAGCTACTGGTTTAAGAACTCAAGGAATAGAAGAGGATCTGCTTTTTGGAAGATACAACTAGAAGTTCCAGATCACAGCTCAGTTTGTCTTCTCTACTTGTTTTTTTAAAGCCAAATATTAAACCTGAATGCACTTTATTTTGGGACTAGCAGCGTAGTACACATAGCTTTGTCCAGATATTAGTATATGCTCTTCTATTCTTCTCCTGGAGAATTTAAAATTAAACCTGAAAAATTAAAGGCATTTGCTAGAGATGAAATGTTAATTTTATCCTCATCACATTTTTTCAGTTACCCCAGTAGTTTCTCAGTTTTTCTGAATGCAAGCCAAATGTGATTGACATGATATTTTCCTTAACATGCACTTGCTTGCTAGAGACACCTGGTCAATTATATAATTGACATAAATTTTATTATATCAAACATGAAAGAACATCTCTGCTGACTACTGCCACGTTATATCCATCATCATGGGTGAGAACTGGGAGGTTCTAGAAATATTTCCATTCTCCAGTGAGGAGAAGTCTCCTCAGACCTGCAGCTGTTTTGTCACACTACAGTCTCCCATGAAGTGTGTTATAAATCCTATCAGCAGCAGTAAAAAAATGAGAAATGTTTTGTGATGTTGTATATGCTCACACAAATACATACACATACATGGTCTTAGACCAAATTCGAAACACTAAGTTTGAGGTGAAGCCCAGTAAAATTAATGCTAGTTTATGTATTTTTTTCAATTTTTTTTATAACCAGTCCTAGCTAACTTATTCCATTACAAAATGGATCAATTCACAGAAAGTGTAAGCTTTTGTTTCTCTCTTGACATGCTATGTAAGAGTGGTAACTTCCATCACAAAACTTAAAAGTAGTGATATCTGAATCTCCCAATAAAAGATTATCCTGCAGTTCAAATCTCATAATACTGTGGGCTGTCCACTGAGAGCATAAGCTTAGCTGAATAAGGTCTCCATGGGGCACAATTTAGAACAATAAGAATGTCTCACTTAACAAACGTTGATCGTTTTAACAAAAGAGCGCATGAGATCAGGATGACAAATGAATTTGTCCTAGGTAAAATACCATGCTTTTTCCTCTAATCCTTTCTTTAAAATGTACATATACATATATCCAGATAATTTTGCCTGTCAAAATTTTAGAAAATTTCACAGATTTCATAAATAAATACATCAACAGAAGGCTTGCATTTCCAGGGAGTATACTATCATGAAAATTAAGGTTTTGTGTATATACAAATCTTTCTTTACATGTGTGTGTGGGAACTGTTGAATCACGACCTGAACCTCTGACTGATCACTTGAGGCAAGCAATGAGTCAGCCACAGGAGCACAGGTGAAAGCAATTCACCTGTGCTACCAGAAGGGGTGGAGCCTGGCTGCACCTCTCCTAGACCCCATTTAAGGGCTGACTGCCACTGAGGAAGATTCTCTCTCTAGAGATTGTTCCTACTGGAGTCTTTTTCTGCAAGCCTAGGACATGGGTAAGTTTGCCCTTCATTTTCAATTATTCCTCTCTAATGGAAAAAATTTTTCCAGCCTAAATTCTCTGTATGCTTATTGATTTTGCATCTGTGTATTCACTGATTATATGATGTGTAGTTCCATATGAAACACACACAGCAACAGGAACCACTAAAAAAAATTTTCAGTCCCCAAGACTACTGCTTCTTTCTAGCGAAAATTTTCCTGGCAGTTTTTTATACAAATATAGGTGTAGAAATATCATATCTTCAAGAAAAAATGGTTTCTGTGTTAGAACCAGATAAACTTACTTCTCTCTAACTCCTCTCTGAAAAGAAGGTTGTGTGTCAAGGGAGATTCAACGTAAGATAACATTTATCTTCTCTCTTTCTCTGGGAATTTCCAAATAATTTTTTGTTTCTTTGCAGTTGAATATATGATGCATGTTTGTAGGTTTTATTTAAACACAAACTTTTTACACATCTTTTTTTTACATTCTATGTAGGCTACCAGTTGAAAAATATGCCTCAGACAAATCACTAGTGAGAAATACTGTGGTATGAAGTTCAATACCACTTTTAAAACTGCAAACTGAACACAGACACAAGAAAAAAGAAAACAAAATGAATACCACTCACAGAACCAACAGGAAAAAAAAAAGAAAAAATGAAAAATAAATAAAAAGCAGATTGGGCTGTATTTTATCAGTACATCTCAGTACATGGAAAGTGACACAGCTATTTATAGCAAGCAGACCTTTCCTGCTTTTCTCCTGGTTTTAAATCCAATAGTTACAGCACATAATCAAGTGTTGAACTCCTGCAAAGCACAAGTCTTGACCTTAGAAACAAAGTACTCTACTGGCTTAAGGTTATTCTCAATATGGGTCTTACTTAACTCAGAGTATCTTTTTAGGCCTTTTCCAAAATATTGGGATAAGAATCAAAACATTCTCATCAGAATCTCACTGTGTCTTCAGACTGTTCATATGCTTCGCTGCTATTCTGTTACATTTTCCTGGAGCATCCAAGGGACTCCTAGAAAAACTAGGGCGGCACTACCCTCTTAGGTATGCCTTAGCACCTCCTGCTGTAGCGTATGTAAGAGAGCCCTCTCCAGATGTAATCAATTCCCCAATCATTTAAGGTACACAGTTAAAATTGAAATGGTGATAAGGGAAAATATTTCAAATTCTGAGCTATATTCCCAAATGTATCTTAGGGATGCTAGGATCTATCCTTTCCCCTCCTGTCAAACACTTCAGGGTCAGAAGGACTCAGGGAAGGAATGTAAGGAGCAGAGGAGGCTCAAATAGCAGTTTTAATATTGATCTCTCCCTAATATCCCACCACTGGAAAGAGGAAACCTGTGGAATGCTGCATGGTTCTGTTACAATGCACGTTACCTCCTCTGAAATGGTAATTCACTATGAGAGGAAAAAGAGGGCACAAAGAAAATGTTCAGTGCTTCATCCTTTTCATTAACTTCTCTGGGATCCAGCTAAACAATAAAGGGCCAGGAGACTCAGATGTGTGTGGCTTAGAGGCAGGTGAACTAAGTATCCCAATGAAGAAATAATCAAATCAATCTGCAAACACTCACAGAGCAAAGAATTGCCTTTTTTTTTTTCCAACGAGGCTTATATAACAACATTCATATCTTTCTCAGCCATTAGGACCCCCTGCTTTACTCACTTAGAAGTATTAGTGAGATAAGAAAAAAGATTTCTTTTTGTGCAAAAAAAACAGATGTTCTTGGCAGTTACAGTAGAAGTAGATAAATTTATTTCAAGTGCACAGTGTAATTACATGATTTAATTGATGATGTATTTCAGACTTACCATATTTTTGTCTTTAATGTATCAGTTTATATTTAGGCAATTGGTGGGGAGAAAATGCAAGTTTTTATCAATGTCAACTAGTTACAATCATTGAAAAGCAAATTCTGGCAATACCCAACCCAGATTTCAGCAGCCCTCTTAGAGGTCAATACAATTATTTTTTGAACAATCAGAATATTTATTATTTGTGCCGCCAAACTGACCTTCTCACTGCTCAGTATCTCCAATAATGGAGGAGAAAAGAGTTGAGCTTTGCTCATTCATGAAAGATGAGTGAAAGATGGGTTATATCTGATGCCTCATCCTCCAGTCCAAGAGGCTTCCCAGATAAAACCACATCCCTCTGCAGAATCATGTGTGCAATCCATCCGTATGTAGTAAGAGCCCACAGGCTATTTCTTTGGACAAAATATTTCAAATGCAGATTTCAAAGCTCTTTACAAATGATTACCATTATCTTCATTTTACACACAGGAAACAAAAACAATTGGGAAAGAGACATTTTCTAAGAATGAGAGCAGAAGAAGAAACATTTCCTTCTTAGTTATTGTCAAATACAGCTTCTGCTAGGCTAGAAACTTGAAAGTTGTTGGAAGCTGTCTCTCTTCACAAAAAAAAAAAAAGAAAGAAAGAAAAAAAATACCCCCACACAAATGAATGCATCTTTTTAGCAAACAGACAGTTTCCAGCACATACCAGTGCTGCATGTGGATGGAAGTGTACAGCATCTTATATTCAGAACTAAGATGAAGGACTTAATCTCCATTGGGGACAGTAGATACACTGACTTTAGTGTATTTCACTCATTTATACCAGGGGATTCAACTGGTGGATGTCTACCACAGACCGTATACCATTTTCTGATGGCTGTAGGTTTCTTTATATAAGATTTCTACATGAAAAGGAAAAAGTCTCCCCCAAAATCTACCTGTTCCAAAGTGAAGGTAGAAAATCATCTTTACATGTATCCAGAGTCAACCTTAACTTTGCAGAGACTGTAAAATTTCTAAAAAGAGATCTGAAAAAAAAATCTGTAAAAATTTCACAGAAATAAAGCCTAACCTGAGGGAGAAAGCTAACAGTGAATATGACTTTCTCTTGAAAAAAATCTTGACAACAGAAGACTTTTTGTGCTGGCAAGGTAATGCTTTAGGTGACTTCACAAGTCTTTTCCACACCCAGCATTTGTGCTTTTATAAACTTCCAAGATAATCTGTACTTCAAATAGGCCATGGGAGCCAAGAGGAAGCGGAGTATTATCTTAGCTGATTTTTTTTGTGGCTTTCTATTTTTGGGGGGAGGGGATAGAGTAAGCAAGATGTCTTGTTCCTCACTGATATTTCTATTTTTTTCATCAATTTAATTTTTTATACATAGAGAACAGTTTTAAAGTCTATTGACGATGTTAAGCCAAACTTAATATGTGATGCATTTCACTGCACATCCCTCAACACTAAAGTATGTGAACAAGAGTGCTTTTGGTTTAACTCCCTTCGTTGTCTCTGTTCTGCCTGCAAGATGGAAGCAGGTTTGTGACATTAGAGCTACCATAATGAAATATGACAGCATAGGGGCAGAAATGTCATTGTAGTACTATGGCAATGGACAAACAGTGTTTATTACTAGTAGTTTTAGGCTTTCACTCAAGCATTGGAAGCACATTTTAGTTCTTCCTTCTTATGCAAACATTTTAGTGATTTTTGGCTGGCTCCATCCTGGCTGGCTCAATGAGGTGCAAATTAAACAGCAGCTCTGTGGGCCAGGAAGATCTCCTGCTTCACTGAGAAATAAATCACTTGATGATGACAGGTTGCATTTCCACTGCCACCATTTCCCTCAGCCATGGCAGGGCACAGTATGTTTGTATTCAGTCCAGGGAACTCAATCACACACTCGTGGTCTCCCAGTACTGAATCAGTCAGGTTTATGCAAGCTTAAGGCAGATGTCAGTTTAGTCCCTCTACTTAGAATGTCTGACAGAAGCTGAAAAACCAACACTAGCTCTTACTAATACTTGGGCTAGGTTTTAATTGACATACTGTTCAAATCAAGATAGATGTTTATTTAACATACTGGCATCTTAAGTAATTACTTGAATCTCCCAATTGCTATACTTATATTGATTCCATTTAAGTGATTTTCTTAAGTGAAATGTAAATTATCCTATAATTACAATTGTCAGGATTTATCACAAGCACCAGCATTGATGGAAGAGTCCTGAGGAAAAAATGATCCTACTGTAAGGCAGTCAAATTAACTAGCAGGCCAAACAGGACTTATGATTCAACTTCAGATCTACAGCTAATATTCTATTAATGTTAATTTCTCCTCTAGAAATGTTCCTGTTTTATTTTTACTGAAGCCAGTAAGGTTAATTATTGAGCATTTAACACCTATAAAGAAGTTGTTTTAAATGTTAACTGGAATGAATTGATACTTCCAGGATAATCTTTGACCTAAAAATAATATTTAAACTAGAGAAGACACTAAATAGAAAAGCAACATTCTTTCATTGGCTTTGTTCTTCTGGATCTTAAGGAAAAAGTTGTCTTAAGCAGCCCCAAAGAAAGGAATGCTAAAACAACATGACAGGAAAATGTAATACAGAACTTAAGAAAAATTCATACATTTAGAAAAGGCCTATTATCCCAGCCAGAATCACTTCTATAGCACACCTGGTTTGTCCAGCCTGCCCTAAAAGTCTACTGGAGATGAAGATTCACACAATCTCCTGGGCAAACTATGCGAGTATTTCACAGCCCTAAGCAAGACCTTTCTATCATCCCATCTGATTGCTTCAGATTCATCTTGGTTCGCCCACCAAGGATATAGAGCACAGAAAAATGCTTTCTCTGTAGCAGCCCATACATACAGAAGATGATTACCACATCAATCTGTGTTATCTTTTTTTCAATGAGATAAACATCTGCACATCATTCACAATTCCCCTACAGCATCTTAGAAAGCTTGAACTTGTTGCTGGCTTTTGGGCTCTTTCAGGTATTTTCTCTCTTGGAATAAAAGAGTAGGCACAGCACAAGGGTAACATCTGAAAATTCACCATCGTTTCAGTATCTGCCAGCTGTGAACTAAAGTGAAGAAGTGTTCAGACTGAAAATTGTATGATGCCTATAGAAGCTTGATCTATCTGAACATAGGTGGGAAATCATGGGATAAAAAATGAATTATATTAAGGAAGAAGAGTAGTAAAATCAGTTGATTAAGCTCAAGCAGAAAAGATGAAACCAAATTTTGTGCAAAATAGGAACTGTGGATGCTTTCACAGCATGACTGGCAAACCTCTAGAAATGTATTTTCATACAGATGAGGCTAAAAGCTTGAAAAAGAACCCATTAAAAATAAAGGTCCTAAAATTAAATGAGGAAGTAATCAAAATGAGGAATTAGTGTGAGGGTCTCTGTAACAAAAAGATTACTATAATTTAAGAAAGCAGTAGCTTTATGAAAATGGATATCAATATTCCCCACCAGTGGTTACAATTTACCCAGACTGGTTCATTTTTCCACAGTGCAGTCCTTAAATAACACACACCTGTTGGTCATTTCCTATTTCTTCTGTTTTGCTGAAATAAATATTTGCTGACTTGGCTACATTTTGGAAAAAAAATAACTCATATAGTGAAAATAAGTTACAAAAAAGTTATTTCTATTAATGCAAGTCAGATTGCTCCATCCCAAAACCACAACCACAGCAAGAAGTCTGAAAGCTAAACTGTGCAAACAAGAATATGTTCAGTTTCATCCAACCACTTAATAAATCTAAATTACGAATAAAGCATTAATTGCCTTCTGACATAACACGTTCTGAGATTTTCAAAAGAGTCTGCATTGAAGAATGACAGCTTTAAACGCTTTACATCCTCTCAAGAATGCAACGTTTTGTATACGCTCAAAAGTAGCAGCAGATATACCTTTGCTGAGAGTTTGGTTATTTTTCACCGGTCTGTTCTTCCTAATTATAGTTGTCTTTCTCACACCTTGGGCAAGCCTGCAGTACAGTCACATTCAC
Source organism: Tragopan temminckii (assembly GCA_028571105.1). Taxonomy (NCBI): domain Eukaryota; kingdom Metazoa; phylum Chordata; class Aves; order Galliformes; family Phasianidae; genus Tragopan; species Tragopan temminckii. The sequence goes on from JAOWBP010002392.1 coordinate 51,032,285, forward strand.
TGCCTACTGATTCAAGAGAGGTATCCCTACTTTTAATTTAGAATCCTACCTGATGTATGTTATGGTTTTGAAAGTGTTCCCCTCTAGAAGTATTTTCAGGCAGGTACTAAAATAAGCTGTTTTTCATCAGCTACTAGCAGGCTTCCACTCTACCCTCTGCAATCTATTTACCACTATAGAAAGCACTCACCAAGGTTAGTGCTAAGCTTTTGTCTGGACTCCAAAAACACAGAAAGCTGTGCAACAGTACAGGATGGTAAGGATCTTAGAGAGTCCTCTTTCCAAAGACTGCAGCCAAATTGACTTCAAAACTGGACACAGCTCTGAGTGACCTGATCCAGCTGTAGATGTCCCTGTTTATTGCAGGTGAGTTGGACTAGATGGCCTCTTAAGGTCCCTTCCAATTCTAACAATTCAATGATTCTATAAGTTAATTAGAGTTCTCCTTTTTTCTTGAAATTTGCACCCCCAGGTTTGAGAAGTATGCCAGTTTCATCTATAAGAGCAAAAGATATTTATTTAGCCAGAGAAAGGTCACCAAGTTCATAGACACCTAATGCTACTGGTAATTTATGGGTCATTCTTGGTGGAAATATCAGAAAAAGGTTAAAGAGTGAATTAGGGGTTGGAAAGGTACCACAAAGTTTTAAAAACCATATTTATTAGTTCTTTACAGCTGATTTTCTTGTGGGCAGGGAGAGTGAAAACCTCTGTAACTGCCAGCTACAAATGTTTATGTTATCCAGGGAATTGCAAATTCCCTTTAATTGCTGATGGCAGTTCAGCTGCTTGAGGAGTAAAACAGAGAGAAAGATCAGTGGTTATTGCTTGTTGTCACTCCTCCATCTTAAGGGAAAACAAGCTGCTGTGAGCACGGGCAGGGCAGTACAAGAACAGTCAGCAAAAAGCTAAAAAAAAAATCACAAAAAGTTTGAAAAATGCTACTATGCTGTTGTACCAAGTTCACTTCAAGAGTTATGCTATAGCACCACAGATTTCAGTAGAGTCACTTAGTTCAGGATATAGATGTAGTTATGCCTGCTGCCAATACTGGAAATTTTATCATAATATTCATGTTTATTGGATAATTTACACCCACTTAATTCACGGCACCCTGGGTAAGATTTCCAGAGGCTAATTAAAACCTGAAATCCCAAAGGGATTATCATCAGCAAATCCCATCCCCACAGATCTAAGGAATAGGTTTGGGGATTCATAGATATCCTTAACATCGTCCTTAGTGATTCAAGCTGGCAGTTTCAAGTACTAATGAGAATGGCTAGTACCACCTTCTGTCAAATTGAACAAAAGCAAAGTCCATGAGGAAAGTGGTCAGACAAGACAGTGAAGTGTTTGACCTTACAGCTTTGTTTTCCTTCTCAAATAGTTTAGCTTTCCCCTGCTGTCCAGTCACTGCCCAGTCATTAAGGTAAGTTTTAGAGTTTCTCCCTTGTTCTTCGATGCTCTTTTACTCTTTCACTCGCATGCATCCAGATTCAGATACAGAGACAAAAACATGTGAGAAAATTCCAGATAGCAATAAAAAATGTGATTTTAAGAGAAAGCAGGAATAAAGGAAGATTCTATTGTAGGAATATAGTAAAAGTCAGAAGAGTTAGGGAGGCCTCCTGAGCTAGCAAACAGGAAACCATATCTAGGATATACGCGCTTTTTTCTTTTTCTTTTTTCTTTTTTTTTTTTTTTCAATTAAAAGAATTATCTAACAATTATAAGTTTTCACTGGTGCCAACTATTGGTATGGGGTGGACATCTTGCAGTGTAGTAGGAGAATGTTTCTACTGGCATACAAATTCATACAACATCATTTTTAGTTTCTAGTGCCACAAAATTACCAGTCAAGCAGGACTCCCTATGTAGTCTTCATTTCAAAATAAATTTTGCCTAAATTAAATTCATGAGTTTATGGAGATACGAACATAGTATTTAGGAGAGAAAAATTTCACAGACTGAAAAATATCAGTTCTTTCAGTTGCTTTTTTTTTTTCCTTAAGGCAGATGTGTCAGAGCCCTAAAAATCCTCTGGCTTATAAGTAATATTGCTTAATATTGCTCAAGCAAGATTGTGGGAAGACAAAACACCATCATATATTCTCAATCATCGATGACTATATCATCAGCAAATTACAATCATACAGAGGAATAAAATAAAAATATGTATAAATCTAAAGAATCTTCCATGAAATAAATGGGATGTTCTCCCAACAGAGCATGAATTTTAATGTGTTTTCTTTTATATGTCTAGTTTTATTAAAGCTTTCACAGGTGCTATAGTTATCAGACTAGAAAGTAAATATTAATATATTAACAACTTGTTCAGAATTGTAAGATGTCTGAAAAGCAAACAAACAACTTCTGTTACAATTTGCACATTTCATATGTGCCAAGATGCTTGGTTTATAGGTCAGAATACAAAACATAAACACAAACCAAGCCAGGCAGGAGCTCGGTCAGATGTTACTTTAGGAGAAGTTGTAGGTGGGTGATTACAGAGAGAACAGAACCAAACTCTCCTCAGAGGGACACAGTGTAAAGATGTGGGGGAACAAACAAAAGTCACGGGAAGGAAAGTTTTAATTAAATATAAGGAAAAAAAATTGTCAGAATGAGTAATTTTCAACTTTCAAGTAGATTGTCCAGAGAGACGGTCATTGTCCTTGGAGACCCCCAAAACTCTCTTAAGTATGGTCGCAGGTAACCTGGACTAACTGCAAGTACAGACCTGCTTTGAGCGTGGCATTGGACCAGATGACCAAATGCTTCCCAGACTACATTATTCCACTATGCTATCTAGAGATGTGCAGAGCCATTTGCGTAAAAGCAGTGATATATCAGAGCTAAATGGCTGAATTTAGAAGACACCAATATATATCCATGTTCGTACCTCTTACAGTATTTAAAATAAAGGGTGGGAGGGGGAGATTCTGAAATTTTGGTTTATAAAAAATCAGATTTCTGAAGAGTACAAAAGGTAAGAAAATAGTTCAAACACAGATTATCTCTGACTTCTCTGGAACATGCAGTACAAGCAGAATTCCCAGCTGGCTAAAGTAGCAAACATGAGGATGGAGAGAAACAGTAATTACATATTAGCTCTGTTAAACTAATTCATATGGGACTACATCACAAGAATTGATGAAATAAATTGAAGTGTATTAAATGATGGAGGAACTAGTAAACATGTAACCCCTGTAAACCCACTTTTGTGATCCTCAGCCTGGATATGTAAATACTACGGTAAAAATGAAGAGACTTCAAAACAGACTAGATAAGTCCAATCTGTATACAGCCTACAATTATTTTTCAATAGTGATTAAATTGACAGTGAAATCAGCAGAAAGTGAGTACAAGCATCAACTGTGAACAGAAGGCAGCCCCTAGGATCTTTCTGGAAAAGTGAAGAAATGATAATTCTGGGCAACAGAACATAGTGTAAATATATAGAAAGATAAGCCATTAAAATTGAGGTGTTAAGATGTACAAAAGAGAAATAACTTGGATGTCAAAATAAAAACTAAAGAGAATCTGCTTTAAATTTTTACTTGGTGCAAATTTCACAGCTATAGCAAAGTAAAGGGAGATGATTGTGGCTAGGGACCCAGAGTTCAAGATGTTTATGTTGGAAGGAAGTAAGGTACAGTTCATAGAATTGTATAATGGCTTAGATTGGAAGAGACCTTAAAGCCCATCCAGTTCCAATCCCCTGCTGAGGGCAGGGTTTCCACCCACAAGATCAGGCTGCCCAGGGTCCCATCCAAAATGGCCTTGAATGCCTCCAACGGTAGGGCACCCACAGCTTCTCTGGGCAGCTTGTGCCAGTGCCTCATCACTCTCTAAGTAAAGAATTTATTCCAAACATCTAAACTTATTCTCTTTTCTTTTAGGTTAAAGGCAATCCTCCTTGTCTTATCAATATCAGACAATGTAAAAAGTCAATTATCTCTCCTCATTATGAGGCCAAAAGGTCTCCTTGGAGTCCTCTCTTCCCCAAGTTAAATAAGCCCAATTCTCTCACTTTCTTCATAGCGGAGATTCTTCAATCCTGTGATCATCTTCACGGCCATCCTCTGGATTCTCTCTAGCAGCTCCTCATCCTTCTTGTGTTGGGGATCCCAGGCCTGGATGCAGTACCATGGATGGGGCCTCACAAAGAGCAGAAGGGAATAATCCACTTCCCCACCCTGTTGCACCTCTCTTTTGATGCAGCCAGGATACAGTTGGCTTTCCAGGCTGCAAGTGCACACTGCTGGCTCATATCCAGCGCTTCGTCCACTAGAACCCCTAAGACCTTCTCAAGGCTGCTCTCAAGTTTTCTCCTGATTTGTACACAGATCTGAGATTTCCCTGACCCAAGAGTAACACCCTGCACTTGGCCTGGTGAACTTCATTTGGTTCAGTGGGCTCACTTTTTAGGTCCCTTCCTTTTGTCATATCAACAGTACTACTCAGCTTAAAGTCTTCAGTAGACTTGCTGAGGGTGCACTCAATCTCACTGTCTAGGTCATTGATAAAAGATGTTGAAGAAGCACCGTCCCAAGACAAATCCCTGGGAAAACCACTTGTCAGTGGCCTCTATCTGAGCATTGATCCACTGACTGCAACACTCTGGCTTCAATCATTCAACCAATTCCATATCCACTGAATAGTTCACCCTTTAAATCTGTATCTTTCCAATTTAGAGATAAGAATGTGTTGTGCAATCATATTAAAGGCCTTGCATAAGTCCAGGTAGATGACATCAGTTGCTCTTCCTTTGTCTACTGAAGCTGTCACAATCTGTCCTTGGTGAAACCTCCTTTTCACACTGAAGGATGCTTTGTTTTCCAGTTTTCACCATTCCAGAAAATAATTTGTAAAACAAATTAATAATCAGGGAAAGGGTACAAGAGCTGAGACTTTAAGGTTTAGAAGAAATTATTAAAATTAGGCAAACGTGACAGAGAAACTTCAGCTTTTTGTTGCCATAAACAAAGTTGCTGCTTTCAGAGTTTTTGAGAAAAATTCCTGAATCTGATCATAGATTCAATGTTTGGTTGTGTAATTTATGATTTAGTTATAGCACATCATTTTAAAAAACTTTATGTACTAATATTCAAATGTTGGGTAACGAAGAATGCGTCTGTTTTTTAAATCGCTCAACAGTATGCTATCTTATGGCTTTAGTATAACGAATCTATATTTAAATAGGAACTGAATTTCAGCCTTTGAGGTGAGTCACACCATGCTGTGGGCTTCTTTTTTCACCTGCAGCGTTTGGTTCATTTAGCCCAGGCTGAGACACGTCACGTGCAAGAATAACTCATCATAAGTGATTCTCCCATCTCATTTTAATGACTTTCTTTCCTGAGAAAACGGTTCTTTTTCTTTGTGTGGGTCAGGTGCAAACCAAGCTGCTGCTTCTCATTGCAAAGGCAATGCAGAGGGGCAAACTTTGTCCACACAGGATTTAGTGAGAGTGGCTGCTATGTCTCAGGGGTGGGGAAGAGCATCCTAGCTTACCTGCCTCCACCCTCCTATCTTGCAAGACAACACCAGTATTTTCATTTTCTCTTTTTGTGGCACTGTTCCATGCTTGTTATTACATTTCTTCTCAGAGCTTACTGTAATTGAAATTCCTAGTTTTTCTGCCAAAGTCTAACATGTTTACTTAAAGAAAAACATTTAAATTGCCTCCATGGGTAGGCATTCTCCCACTCTTAGCACAACAATTTCAATGATTTACTTTTCTAGTTAGGTCTTTTTCCCTTTATTACTCAGGTAGATGTCCTGGCCTGCACACAGCAAATAATGCGTATTGGCTCTGCTTGTAATGAATTAATGATATATCTTTGGTTATAAACCATTTTCTGAATATTCATTTTCTCAGGAAGATTGGATTCTTTCTCCTGATTTCAGCAGTCTTTGTTTTCTTCCACTAACTATTGTTATAATCAACTAAATGTGACTTCCTGAATCAAGGATCTGACTGATTCTAACAGAATTCTGTCAATACTCAGTTGACTGAAAAAACTCAGGGACCTAACATGATATGAAATAACATTTGAGATGTTAGTAAGTTAGGACCTTAACGTGGCTGTTTCCAATGGATGAAAAATGGCACAACTATAGAAAGGAATGTAGGAAGAAGGGAGAACTAAACAAGTGGTAATTAACTTAGTGAACAATATAGCAAACAGAACTGTAATTTTGTAACAGATCTGAAGTGGAGAAAAAGGTAACTCGTAAAGTCTTCTTAATGAGCATTTTAACACATAGAGCTCCAATGGAAGAACAGCTTCAACAAGGGCAAGTCTCACTGAGTAAAATCTTATTGACCCCTTATTATCTCCTAAGTTGAGGTGACAAGCTGTATGTTCCAGGGAGAATGGCAAGTCATGAACTGAAAAAACTGTGGAAATGTACTGAGATATGAGTAAGCTATCTTCTTCCAATCTCTACCACTGAATGTCTCTGCCATACAACCCTTGGACTTACACAGCCTCCACTAATTCACTGCCTGCTCAGATGCCATGCTTGATGCTGCTTATTCCTGTGGTGTTCAGGATTTTGTTGTATCTCAAATGTTATTTAGGAGGGTTGCTCTGAAAGTAACATTTCCTATTTAATTATGTTGGTCCACAATATCAAAGGAGTGGTGCTCCAACCTTCTATGATCTCATCTGGACCCACTCCAACATCTCCACTTTTGGAGTTCCCAGAGCTGGATGCAGTGGTAGGGTACTCCTCTAGAGAGGAGTACAGGGGGAGAACCACTTTGACAAGCTGCTGGCTACCCCTCACTGTTGGCTTTCAAGACTCAAAGTGCACACTGCCAGCTCATGTCAAGCTTTTCATCCACCGGTATTCACATTTGGGATTGTCCCAGTCCAGATGCAGCACTTTACTCTTGTCTTTTCCGAATTTCATGATGTTCACATGGACGAACCTCTCAAGCCTGTCAAGGTCCCTTCCCTTTGATACATTCATAACAGTCTTAATCCTGCAAATTTTCTTGTAGTGTATCAAACCTGCTGTACTCCATGACAATTGCACTTGGAAATTCCATCTGGGCACAGACAAAGCCGAATCTTCTTCACAGAACGAGCCTAAAACTCAGAAGTTTGTGCCCATTCTCCAGAGATTGCCACTGCAAATTCCTGTCTCCTAACATAAGGAAAAGTTTGGTAAAGCAAATTAAATTGAAACAGTTCAGGGAATTAGACCCATTAGCTACTAGAACACTGATTCTAACTGCAACAAGGATTTAGTAGTACCATGAAAGAGCGAATCTTTATCTTTAAACATTACCTTGATGGTTGGTTGTAACCATAGTTATTTACAAAAACAAACCTTCAAAGGCAAATATCTGAGCACTTCATTTTTCTAAACCCTTTTCAGAAACAATTTATGATTTTGATTTTTACTTCAAATCCTTAGAACACTCTTTATGAAAAGAAACATAGCACAGCGGGGTCCTCACACAGTATGTTGATTACGATTCTATAGTATTTATTTAAGACTATGAGAAATATCCCTGGCATAATTCCAGCGTATTTCACCACTGCCTACATTCAGCACAATCTACGGTACTGCAGAGATTAAAAAGACTGAATTTTGGGTACATTTAACTGCTTCTTTAATTATTAAGGAGAAAACAGTTGGTCACTGGAGGCTGATAACATTCCTACTATTAAAGGCCCTTTTATCTCCCATGGTAATGAGATATTTTACTTTTTATTTAAATAATTATCCCTATATAATGCTAGGGTTTTTATATATTCCAAACTTTGTATTAATTTCAATTAAAAAAACAAGTAATTACAATACCAATAGAGTGTGACTTTGCAAAGATGATAAATTAAAATGTTGATAATTAAATATTACATGTGATGCATTTGACAGTATTCATATTTATAATTAAAAATAATCAGAAATAAAAAGAAGCAAATGAAAATCCAGACGTATTAATGTATTATGTTTGTCTTCTTATAAGGTTCTGATTCCTCTTATGAAATTATTCATATAAAAGCTTGTAATTAAATATTACAGTATTTAATTTTTAAGCACATGATCAGAAAATTACAGACTTTATTCCTGGTACCTTCTTACATCCTTTCTTGTTCTGGCTGATGCAATACATGTCTTGCAGAAAGTAACTGAATTTTTTCAGCAGTGTGATTTACAGCTCTCTGGTAATCTGGTAATTGAATAGTTTGTGCATGGCTAAGCTGTTATGGCAGTTCATCACTTCTGCTTTTTGGGGAGAGAATTGTGTTTTGTTTTTCAGTACTTTCTAATACGTAAAGATTTGTAGAATTCTACTGCAAAATTTAATTTAGATATTTTCATATCTGCTTTTGTATGGAAATTATATTTTGATAACACTTTTGCTTTTAATATACATCATATAATCTCTAAGATTACTTGAGTGAAGTTTAAAGAGAGATCCCAGCTTTCAGAATATCAAGCTATAAAGTATAATGAATTTTGCTACGCTCCTGTCAAACTGGTTTTCAGAAATGCTAAATCTCAAATTATACTAGTTCCAGTGAAAAGCAAATAAGCCTTTTCTTCCTCGCAAAAAAATCAGTAAGTTATGCAGATATGCTTTTAAACGAACATTCATAAATATTCCATAGAAGCTCAATAATAATAATAATAAATATGACAAATTGAACTAATTCTATTAGCCAGTGTGCAATATGTACTTGCAATGGTGCTAACATCATAAGAAAAATTTTAGCATCAAAGACCACCAAAAGGTCTTTCTCTTGTTTCAGATAACACACTGCTAATAGCTGTAATGTCATGAGTGGAATGAGTGAATGTATGCATGTGCATCTGTGTAAAAATGTGTAGTAATAAAGATGTAATAACTCTGTATATGCTCATACGCACAAAGAAAATCTTACTATCTTTGCTTGAAAGGCTTTATGGCTCTGAATATTTTTGTTTTTGAAGCCTCACAGACCTTTTCCCTTTCTTCATTTCTCTCTCTCCCTATGGTGAAGGGCACGAGGGCATGTATATTGCTGACATGAATAATCTTGGTTAATGAAAATAAGCTGAGCTAAAGATTCTGGAAGTATACCTCAACACTGAAATGATATGTATTTGCTTTCTGTGCATTTTAGCACCAAATGGATGAAACACTGGTGCCAGCAACTGGAGTGTAGATAAGGAACAGATCAAGAGCTTTTCGTGTGGAAAGATTGCATTAGCCTAGGGAACAATAGTCTCCAGATACTGCTGAGCCACAGTGTAAAGAGGAAATATAATTTAAACAAGTGAGAGCGGGTGTATATTACCCACTGACCTACTGCCACAGTTCTCATTTCTTAACCTTTAAAGAGAAACATTTATTTACTGGAGAACAAAGGAATGGTCCTAATATAGAAAAGAATGTGACTTAACCTACAATAACTTATGACTTGTGTTTATAGAGCATTTTTGACATAAATTAATACATACACATATGAAGTCTGTCATTATTAATTTTGTTTCCTTCTGTGAAAATCAAAGCAAAGCCCCAGTGCTAGGGCATTAAATTAATTCTTCACACAAGAGAAGCAGTTTTTCCAGTGTTGCAGTCATATTACGCAGGCACTCTTTATTCAGTATGGTGTTATTGTCACTATGTGAATTTTGTTTTTCACTGTAGTACTCTGGTCTCCTGTTTCCAAGCTGATCCAAAGGGGTGCATTTATATTCAAGGTCCAGTCCCATACTGCTGTAGATATCCTCCATTATAGGCTGGCAAGTAGCAGGGACAATCTTTGTTCAGGTAGTGGAATCCCTAAGAATTTTTCACATTGCAGCTCAGATTACTTTAAATACACCCTAGGGTTATTTTTTATTTTTATATATTTACATATGCATGGGGCAGGGTTGGGGAGGTGGCAAATTTTCATGTAGAGAAACCCCATGAGCAGATTTAGCCGACGGAGAAGGTTTTCCCCAACAAAAGCCTCCAGACTTACTACAGACTGGGCAGAAATGCATACCTTCAAGTCAGGTGGATCTGCTAAGCTTGAGTTCAAAACAGACCAAAGCTTCTCTACAGCTACCTGAAAGGAGGTTGTAGCAAGCTGGGAATTGGCCTCTTCTCCCAGATAACAGAGATAGGACAAGATGTAATGGCCTTAGTCTGCACAAGGGGTGGTTCAGATTGGATATTAGGAAAAACTTTTCTCAGGAAGAGTGGAACAGGCTGCCAGGCTCCAGTGGTGGAGTCAGCATCTGTGGAGGTGTTCAAGAAATGAGAAAATGTGGCACTGAGGGACATAATAATGATAATGGGATAACAGTTGGACCAGATGATCTTACGTTTTTTCCAATCTCTATGTTCCTATGAAAAAGAATCCAAGACAAAGCTTATGTCTGTGACTTTATTATATTGAGGTTTTATAGATAGCATCTCATGTATATCTCTGTAGAAAATGGATTATTTTGTCTTCTCTTTTTTCAATTCTATTCAGTGTTAATAACACTAGTCCATCTTGTGGATATTTTTAATGAAATAATTATTATAAAAATAACAGAGAACATTAACCTGGAAACATTGACACCAACAGACTTACTTACATGGCTAAGTATTGGGTACCACAGAAATAATTTTTCAGTTAATATTTAAAGTATCAGCAATGTATCACCTTAAAACAAAAGTCTGAATTACCGAATATCATTTATCTTATTTAAGGCAAATTTTTGTGTTTGTTCTCCACATTATCCTCTAAAGACCCCCTTGAGATGACCTTCTTCCAGCACCACCACTACCAGAAAAAAGTTAGCACATAGATAAATATTTTTTTAGATCTTCGTATGAAGCTAATATTTTCAGTTGGTAAAGTAACATAGTCTACAAATAGGACTGGCCACACTCAAATTGGAGAAAACCTGTAACCCCATGAATTTAATGTTTCACATTCAAATATTGGTTTCCAGTAAATTAAAAACAACTTTATGTTTTTTATGTAGTCATTTAAAAAAGCAATTTAACTATTCACTATTCTAAAATCCAGGAAAATATGTACACCCTCCTAAGGCTATAAAACCCTTCTTGTCCTCCTGCAACTGGAAATATCATGTAAAAAATATTTTCCTGTATCATTCTTTCCTCTACTTACTTATTTTGCCACCTCTAAAATTACCAGTTTCAATGTATGAAAATGACTGACTTCCCAATGGGAGGTATTATTTTGCACAAGAAAAGATAGGAGAATGTGACCTGAGGAACATACATACCTAGAAGTTGATCTAATTCCTACTGAACAACTTAATAAAGTGCCAGGGAAGTGGGATGACCTAGTTGCCTTTGTTTTCTCCTTTCCAAGGTGAGACTAAGATGAGAAAAAAACCAGAATTTTTTTGCAGATATATCCATTTTTATAAACCAGCTTTTTCTTTCAGTGTGTATCACAGCAATGTCATATGTCACAGAAATTACAGAGATTCTCTACCAGAATTAAATACATTTAAGAACAAGAGCTATTTTCAAACTGACATATTTAAAAAATAATACTTCAAGTGCAATTAATAGAGCATTGACTTAATTCTTTTCTTCCTCTGATCAAATTATAGCTTGAGATAACTATATGCTCTTTGCATATATCTTTTGCTCTTTGCTCCTTACAAAATTTACAAATGGACACATACTATTTACAGTTTTAGCAGGGCAGCTACGCCTTGTACCCCTCATAATGTCGGCTTGATCTTACACTCCAAGAGACAGTTTCTGTCAAATTATTCTCCCTAAAGCATTCGGTAGAAGAATATAAGCCACCACCTCAGTTTCTCTCTCAGTTCTGTTAATCCAGACATTACAAAATCACACAGAGGGAAAATATAAAAATATTAAACCTTGAAACCTTAGAAAATATGATGTATGGGGAGTAGGACTGGCACTTTCAGGAACAGTCACTGTTAGCCATATGTGAAACCAAAACTGAAATATAAGAGCTACCATGGTGTGATTCAACAGCAGTAGCCAAAGCTGGGAACAGGTCCAGGTCTCCATTCCCATAACCAAAATGCTTGGAGAGGAAACTACAACATGCATTGCCTTGAGAGGGCCAGGACCAAGTCAGGTGCATTTCAGGAAGCCAGTTGTTTGCTGAGATAGATAGCTAAGATGGGAAAGGACAATGAGGGGGGGAGATGCAAAAAGAAATGATGATATAGTGAGAACCCAAAAAGCTTTGTTAACCCTGATCTTCCGCTGTAACAAAGAAGTCAACAATCCAAATTTTCCTGCCTCTTGCCAGTCACTGATCTTGACTGTAATGTTTATCACACCCTTTGATCTTCTACAAATTCTTTTTTCTGATCCTATGGTTTAAGCATGTCATCAGACAGCAGAAAAGAGTCTTTCTGCCTCGGTTCATGGTCCAGAACATGGAAAGAGGCAGTACAACATGCCATGCTTCTGCTCCTATGGGAAAGCTCAGTGAGATCGTGTAACACAAGCATGTGACTTTCCTTCCTTTCTGCCACTCACTTTGTGTTGGGATGACTGTGTCACCTGGACCTTTTGGAGCAGAAAATGGAGGGTAGGGTCCAACAGAAGTATGTTTTCTTGTAGCCTGTCCCCTTTCCCGATCACCAGAACACACATCAAAGACAATTTAACCTGCACTGTTTGTAGAATTAGCTTATCCATTACTTTTGCTGCTATAATTATCTGTTTTTCCTTCTGCCTCTGATCATTGTCCTCCTCACCAGATTAAGTATACTGTCTTGCACCATTTGAAATTGCTGGAACACAAAATACTATCATACATTTCACAAAATTATATATTTATAGTATATGTCCCAGCTTCTTAGCACTAGTGACAATGATGTACTTCAGCTGAAATCAAGAACATCAACAGATTGTATTACAATCTGTCACACATTCTCAGGAGGAAGAAATTGGCAACTTGCTACACTAAGAACAGTAATCAAGCATCTGGAATATTACAGTACAAGTAGATTTTATATGACCTGACCAGTTGAAACAATTTATAATAACGACTTTTTAAAAATTATCTTGCCAACAAGAGGTCTCTGTAATAAGCATGTGTTCATATTAACACCAGAATACTTAATGCATGTGTTTCTATGATCAATATTATCTCTTATCTACTTCATTAATGGCAGTAGCTTAAATTATTTGCACCCAAAATGAATGCACATAAAAGTCATTAAAAAAAAATCTCTTGGTGCTAATCAAAGTAATGCCCTATTTTTATAGGTGTCTAATAGGAAGAACTTTAATACTGCTCAGCAAGCAAAACATTTTCTGCACCATTGGCAAGAAAGACATAATAGCTGCTTTCTCTCATGTGAAGAAAATGATATATTGAACAATCTGACAAAAATAGAAAGGCTGTCAACAAGTAATCCAAAGCAGAATAAAAGGTCCTCTGGTCTCTATCACTCTGAACTGGACCAACACAACAGTTCCTTTTGTTCAAAGAAAACCAATAAGAAAAGAATTAAAGAAATTGTGAAAACAACGTTTAATTCCTGAAAGCACAAGTTATTAATGTTCTAGCTGAAGTGAAATGCTCAATATAGGACTCCATGCTGACTGGGATCCCAGGAAAAAATTTGCTACACTGTTTCTGAGATTTTATCAGGCAATCAACAACACACAAAAAAAGAAAGCTAAAGAAAACGCTATGATGTTTCTTTGAAATAGAGAAGGGAGGTGAAAATGAATTCAAAATACCCAATAGGATTATTTTAAAATGAATTTATGCCTGATTACACATTATTCACAAAAGCTTTACGTTATTCACAAAAGCTTTAAACAATTCCCCTCTTTCAAATCTAAAAACATGTATGTAACATAGAGACCAAAATCAAATTTTAGATCAATCTTAACACATATCATTTAGAATTAAGGTCTATGTTTAAGAATTAAGGTCTAAGACACTTCAAACCTAGAAAACATATTAAATATATATTAAGAGGTATTGAATATATAGTATTAAATTAGACCTAAAGCCAGCAGATCTAAACACAGACATGCAAAGCCTTAAAGCTGTGGTCTGACCCAGTTCTCACAACTAACAGCACCTGTGCAGCAAGAGGACTAAGAGCAGCAGAGAATGAGAGCAGGTGAGTTTCCTTCCTAAATGAAGGAGTCGGAAAACAGGCCTCAGGAAGAGGAATGAGGCTTTGGAGTCCTGACAGGGACAGCTTTAACATCAAAACACCGAATGTTACAGTAGCTTGGTGCTACTTTTTTTTTTTTTTTTTTTTTTAATCTGGAAGGCATAGGGATAATTCTGGCTGTGTTCCCTTGCCAAGGAGGAAGCCCAGCACAGATGACCCTCTGATGGATGGTTCTCCCACACAATTAGAGAAATGCAGAAGAGTGCCTGCGGGACATTCACAGAGGCAAATCTGTTGCAGATGTAAAGGAGATCAGCAATGCCTCAAAATAATTAACTTTCAGGGAGAAACCTGAATAACTGCTTGAAGAGCAGAAAGTCAAGTATACATTAAGATGTGGCTTCTCTGTTGAACAGCTTAAGTGTGACCAATAGGGCTGTGTCAAAAAGGGTGCATACAGGAAAAATTGCTGTTAATCTGCCACTGTTCTGCCTTTGAATATAAGAAACCATAATTGGCTATGTGCATTTATCCCAAGAGACAAAGAGCAAGTACAAAAACTAGAGGAAAACTTGGGCTAAGAGGCAACTGAGCAATGTTTTGAGCTCTTTCAGTGCTGAGAGCAGTGGCTGAGGAGTTTGATCAGAACTCTTATCTTGAGCCTGGGAGCAGAAAGAGTTTTCAAGAGAAAGGCTGCTGGAATGTGGTGAGCAATGGAGAAATATGCTAGTCTTCACATTTCAGAAGGGAAGAAAAGGCAGAGTTTTCATTGGGAGGGAAAGGAGAAGAGGAAAAGTAAAGATAGATGGAGCTTAAAGTACATAATAAATATGAAGGAAGAAGATTTCTGATCCAGCTGTCACATTAGGATGTTAATGTATTGTTTCTCATGGACTTGAACTTCAGTGAACTGAAATGTTGATACTGATTTTGTAAAGCAATAACTTCCTAATGAGTGTTTTGGAAGTCAATAGAAGTTGGATCACTAAAATCTACCAATTTTAAAAATCAAGTCTTCACATAACTTTATATGAACTTCATGGCATTTTCTCTTACCTGAAAGTGAACATTAAGGCTGTTGGTTGGAGACTTCACAGCTCTTAATGACATTCTGTTACTCAGTGTACTGGAACCAGTTCAAAATTTCCTGTCTTAAAATTTACATAAATATCCCAAACCATTTCATTACAGTTTGGAGTAAAAAATATAATACATAAACATAAATCCATTTAATTTTAT